>VYXC01000513.1:171387-307400 GCA_013397175.1 Platysteira castanea
CGCGCCCCGGCGGCCAGCGAATCCGGCGAGGGGGCGGGCGGGGCCGCGCGCGGCCGCCGGCCAACCCGGTGGCGCCCGGCCGCCTCGCGCGCTCGTAACTGACAGCGCGCGGGAAGCTCCCGAGCCGCCGCTTCCCCTGAGCTGCGGACCCGCGCCCGCCTCCCCGGCTGTCCAGGGAGCGGGGAGGAGACGCCCCTACGGCTTCCATATGGAAGCCAGGGCCTATTCCCTCTCCCGCCGCTCTACTCCTTTGTAACAGACTCCCGCGCCAGCCCTCTGCCTGCGGGCGGGGGAAGGGCGGCTCGGGGATTGCTTCCACACCTGCTGCGTGGAGGCGAGATCTGCTTCCTCCCTCCCCATTGGCTCGGCCGCAGCGGCGGGCATGCCGGGATATGTAGTTCTGGGCCGCCGGTGTCGGCGACCGCGCATGCGCGGCGGGTGTGCCCGGCAGGTGCCTGCGGCGTGGTTCGGGGCGGGTCAGCTGTGAACCCTCAGTCCTCGGCTTCGCTGCGAATTCACAAAGCGGGAGTCAGTCCCTGGCACGCTGTGCTGATCCAGGCTGGTCGTCGTTGGATTAAAACCAGATGAATTGCGGTTGGGCTGTTGTTTTTCCCTCGATGCTTGTGCCGCTGCTCTCTGTGGCCCCGCTCAGCCTGGCTGGTTTGGAGCGATGGCTGGGCAAGCCGAAGATGGTCATGGCAGCTGTGTGGTGCAAGAAATGGGAGATCTGCAATAACCGCCTCCATGACAAAGCCTGTTAACCTTACTCGGATTTGGAAAAAAAAAATTGGTGCACGTGTGCAAATCTCGTCAGTTTAAATTTTCTATACTAACTGTCTAAGTTGTTTGTCAAGTGCAAGATTACCAGCCTCCATGATGGTTAGTGGCATGGAGCAGCTCTCCTACAAGGGAAAGCTGAGAGATTTGGGGTTTTTCAGCCTGGAAAAGAGAAGGCTTAAGGGTTAACCTTCTTGCAGCCTTCCAGTACCTGAAGGGAGCCTACAAGAAAGATGGAGAGAGACTATTTGCAAGAGCTGTTTGTAGTGATAGGACAATGGGGGAATGGCTTCAGTTCGAGAGTAGGTTTAGATTAGATACTAGGAAAAAATTCTTTACTGTGAGGGGGGTGAGGCAGTGGAACAGGTTGCCTGGAGGAGTTGTGGATGCTCCATCCCTGGAAGTGTCCAAGGCCAGGCAGGATGAAGTTCTGAGCAACCTGGTCTAGTGGAATGAGTTTCACATGGCAGAAGGGTTGGAACTAGATGATCGTTAAGTTCCCTCCCTATTTAGGCCGTTCTATGATTCTGTGATAAGTCGAAGATGAAAGTGCCAAAGCAGTTACCAGCTGTTCAACAGTTTCACTCTTCAAAGGGATGAGGCCACCCTCCCCTCAGCCTCTACCCCAGGCCTCCAACAAACCCTCTGGAAGAAAGGAAGTGTAGAAATACCATTGTAGAGTAAGAAAGTGATAGACATAAGCATGGTACAGGCTGTTTCCAGACATTGTACGGACAGAAAACACAGGTCACAAGTAGAAAATCACAGTACAGAATAGTCTGGGTTGCAGGGACCCACAAGGATCATCGAGTCCAACCCAAGTGTTACATTGAGTGAGCAGTGAATGATGTTTGTCCATACTATGAACATAACACGGCCATGCTCTGAATCTCTGCTTTGTTATGATGTATTGTAATGGTGAGACACCAGAACAGAACAACTGTTAGGCCAAAGGAACTTCCGTCACAGGAACTTTTTGGGAAGTTAGGATGTGCATGTGCCAGAGTGGTCTGGGAGTATTTTATCCCACCTCTGTGCAGGGCTAGACAGAGGGATTTTCTGAATCCATCACAGTTCTGCAGTTCTAAAGGTTTGTGTTTTCTAAAGAGACAGTCTTTTTTTTGTGTGTGTCAGTCATTGTGGTTTTATCCCCAGAGCATTGCTTCATACTTTTGAAAGGCTATCAGTTTACCCACTGTAGTACTGAAAATTAAAAACTAGGTCCCTGAAATTGGCCCATTTCCTAACAACATACCAAAGAAAAGTACATAGAAAAGGTATCACACATAACATAGTTAAGATTGCTTCTTCTGTGTTTTCTACAGTGTAAACATATTTTCACTTCTTGCTCCCCCAAACTGTCCAGCCCAGTTGTGGTTAACTGGGATTCTAAGGACATCCCACCACTGTGCTTTTAGAAAACATAATTAAAGTTTCCTTCTTTCATCTATAAATTTCCCAAAACTGCTTGAATTCCTGATCTATTTACATGGCTATTTTTTTTGTTTTACAGCAACAAGAGTTGGGAAGGGATCATGACCCTACAAATGCTGAGTTATTTGTGTTCAGACAAGCAAGTGGTAGTAGCTCACAGTTTACAGCTCAGCCAAATCCCGGTTCATCCCAGTCAGTGCCAGGGAGCAGCAAGAGTAGGGCTACCCGCTTAGTCAGTACACTGCCAAGGCAGGGCAGTGCCCTCCTGGTCAGGGCACCATCCCTCACATCCAAGCAGGTCTTAGGTAGTGACAGGACCTGCTGGTGATCCAGTGGCCATCAAATGAGCAGGAGACTGGGCCACCTCCACCGCAGGGCCAGAGCTGAGCTCCATGAGAGCTCCAGCCCCTGGACAGTGTGTGGGAGTTTGTGATGAGGCTGTTCAGAGCATCACAGCTTTCCCGTGCACTCAGCTCTGGGAAGCAGGGTATGGAGCACCTCCTGAAGGAGGGGTTGTATGCAGAACAGGCAAATGTACTATCAAGGTCACTCTCCTGTTTTTTTAGTGAGAGACAGAGGTTTTAAGTCCTATGGAAGCTTTTGAACTTTTACTGGATTTCCATCTGAGACTGTAGGTACAGTGCTTTTGAAAAATTGGCTCTAGGGTGCAAAGAATAAAATCTCTGTCTCAGCTCAGCAAGTGACTGAAGCGACAGATAAAAGATGGTGGTGGTGTAGGTGGTCTCAGTAGGGGCACCATGATTTTAATTTTTTATTTTTACCATCCATAGTTACTCCTATACCACCTACTCTTTCCCAAATTCCAAATATCACTCTTGCTCAAATTCTTTCTGCCAGCTTAAGCTTTCTGAATCTGCCTCTTTCAGCATTGTTCCCACATGAACCAGTACTTTCCCTTTGCACCCTGACACTGGTTGCTCTCTGTGGGGTTTGACTGAAGTCAGCAATAGTCACCTGTTGAGTTATATGAAAGGAAGATAAGGTCTAAGGATGTATGTCTGTTGGCACATGGTCCCAACTGCTATGGGGATCTGTGAAAGAAAAATATCAGAAATAAGAAAAAATTAAGCAAAAGGCTTTCATCACCACTTTTTTTTTCAGGCTCAGAACCTTAGAAGTGTGTTGTCACCCAGGAAAAGAGCACAACATGGAAATGTGTGGGTGAGCAGAGACCCACTGAAATATGAGGTTCCTGGCAAGATGTAGCTCAGGCATAGTATCACATGAGGGTGGCTGGTTTGCACACCAGCCCAAACTAAGAAAATCCATTTAGTGTTGAGTCTCTACTGCTTTGTGTCTCTCACAGTGTGTATATATTTTAACTACAAAGAGCTTAGCTCGTTGTTTTTGATACTTTAATTATCCTTTATCTCTATCCAGATGTGTAGTTTTCTGTCTCGTGTTTGTCAGTTCTCCTACATTTTGTTTCTGTTTTCCTAATCTTTTCATTTTCTTTATTTTCTCCAGTTTTTTTTTCCTGTGTGAATTTAATTCCCACAGGGGAAATAATGGGGTCTTGCTTTTCCCATTATTTTTTGCTACTTTCTTTCCTTGTTCTAATAGCCACCCATTTCTCCACCTCAAAAATATTCTCTCACCCCAAATCCCCACCTGTATGTTGCATTCTTTTTTTTTTTCTTTTTTTCTCCCCCTTTTTAATATCCCAGACTATCTTCTTCTGTATCACTTCTGGCTTGCTCTCTAAGCTGTCCTTAGCGATCATTGATTTTTCACCTAACACACTGACTGATATTTTTGGACCTATTTAGGCATGACTCTCTAGAGCACAGTGGGGCTTGTAACGCTGAACAGAGCAACATCCAAATATCTTTACAAAGGGAAAAAAAAGAGGAGGCGTGAAGGGGGAGGGAAAGACAGCTGTCTGCATGCTCCAGTTTCATTGGTTCCCCTCTCTACTCTCTGCCAGCACTTACATAGGTTGCATTTGGACAGAGAGAGACAAGAGGCCGGCAGCTGCAAACAGCAGAGACAGTAATGACATGGTGGCATCACAGAACTGTAAGTCCAGTTGTAGGGTAGCTTATATTAGATTAAAAATGCTGCAGACCTTAGACATAAGGTGCTGAACTACTATGAAACCCCACTGTTTGACTGAAGCTGGGGGTGGTGGTGAGAATATTTATATAAACATGAAGGAGTAATTTTTGTCTGTCAGAATTGTGTAAGATCAAGGATCAGATAACCATATTTCTGAATGAAGCTTACTTGCCAGCCCAAAGGCTCCCTTGCCAGTTCTTTCATGCTCCCTTTGTGCTCTTGGTGCTGCTTTGCCGTGGAACTCAAATGTTTCCCAAGAAATATATGCAGGTGTGGGTGCATATTTACTCTTATACTTCTGATGGTTTTGTTGTAAACTGTCTCGACTCCATCAACAGCAACTTTGAAGAATTTGGTGATGGCGAAGCAGTACTGATCAGACAGAGCCTGGACCAGAGCCACAGTGGAAATCGTGTACTTGGCAAGCAAGCCCCTTCGGCATTGTTCCACATGATCCCAAGTGAACCAAGTAAGAGGTATTTGACCTACTTGGGTTCTGTGGAAAACATCTATTGACAACACCATGGGAGCTTGAGCAATGATTTTTTCTGTAGTATCCTCTCTTTGCAAATGCATCAGCCTGGGGAACCTCAGACGGCACAGCACTGGATTAAGAATCCTGCCTTCAGGAAGACCAGTGGTAAAAATGAGTGCTTTAATTCTGATTGTCATGACCCAAACTTCTCCAGCCTGAAACACAAAGCTCCCCTTCCTTGTACTGCATCTATACCCATTGCACCTGCTTCTCATTCATCTGATGTTCTCCTAGGATTTTCTCATGTCATTATTGTGTTGTAGTTATTATGAGAAAGCAGGAATGTCTCAGGCACTGAATCAAACACTTATTCTGAACAGAATTTATGTGATTCTAGACAGGGCCTATGCATTCTGGACCCCACTACCATAACAGCTCTGACTATTGGACAACATAGTATCAGACATTGTAAAAGGGAGCTTTCAGCTTAGGAAGGGAAAGTGACATCTACCTGACATTATTCTAGATGTCAGACTTTATTCCTTGTCATAGTAAGAGATGCAATCTAGGACTTCAGCATATCCAAAGACACAGTGTGGAAACTGACTTCAGGACATCCACTGATGAGCCTCCCCTATTAGGTCAAAAATGTGTTTTTCCAGCACCCAGAATCATGTCACCCAGCATAAAGGTGATCTGCACACCTTAAGGGAGTGATAATTCTCTTCTGTACACTTTTCTATGCCTGATCTATCACAAGTTTGAAAACTAAAATCAAGTCTTGCCTGAAGTATGTTTGAACTCAAGGAGTTACTTGATTCTACTTGTCATTGTTATGAAGTACTTTTGGCTTCTCTCCTCTTGTCCCAAGCTTCTGTAAGGTGTAAGTCTCTGCAAGTGTCTTGCCTTCTCCTTTCTCCCAAGCCAGAGCCCCCACTGCTAAGTATGTAACATACCCTACCATCATCAGTGCTAGATTAAGTAGGGAAAGAAAAACCTTGACATGAAGTTCCTCGCAGTTAGGAGATAGATACTCTTAAACGTGCTTAAAAAAAAATGTAAGAAAGCTATGAGTAGAATAAATTCTGACAGAAAATCAAAGATTTTTCTTTGAGGTGGACAATTACACACATCCAGCCACCACTTGAAAATAATTAAAGCAGTAACTGAAAAGGTCTTAGTGGAGACTGCCAATGGATGAGCTCATGAGCTTGACTGCCGGGGTGCAGGCACAGTCCTCAGTGGCTCTTGATGAGGCAGTCTGTTGATCTCACTGTGCTGGGAACTTGAGGGGTCATAGTTTGCTTGTGTCAGCATGGCCAGGAGAGAGCTGTGGGACATCCAGATATCATGTGCCTTGCTGTATCACCTAACACTAGCGTTGTCTTTCATGGTTCGTTACAATAGCTTGCAACAAAATTACTCCTTCCTTTTGATCTAGAGGATGGAGATCTGAATTTGTGGATGTGGTGGTTTAACCCCAGCCAGCAACTAAGTAACACACTTGCTTACTGTCCCCTGGCCCCAGTGGGATGGGGAGGAGAAACCTATGGTTTACATAAGAACAGTTTAATAATTAAAATAGAACATAAAACACTAAACATAAAATACTACTACTACTATTACTACTACTACTACTACTACTACTAATGATAGTAATAATAATGAAAAGGTTGGCAACAAAGAGAGAGAGAAAAAAAAAACCCAAGGAAGACAAATGATGCACAATACAATTGCTCACCACCTGTTGACCAACATTCAGTACAACCTTGAGCAGCAATTTTCCCCTCCCGTCAGCTCCACCCAGTTTATATACTGGGCATGACATGCTGTGGTATGGAATATCCCTTTAGCCAGTTTGGGTCAGCTGTCCTGGCTGTGCTCCCTTCTGGCTTCTTGTGTACCTCTTCATTAGCAAAGCCTGGGAAACTGGAAACTCCTTGATTTAAAGTAAGTATTTCTCAGCAGCAACTAAAACATTGGTGTTATCAACATTATTCTCAAACTAAATGCAAACCCCACAGTACTGTATGAGCTACCAGGAAAAAAATTAACTCTATCTCAGCAGCAGCCAGGATAGTGGAGAGAATCTTTTCCCCATCAATGACCCTGATGCAGCTGAGGATGTATCCAAGTCTACTACCACTTCCTATCAAAATGGAATGGTTGTTTTAATTTCATAAGTAACCTTGCTTGCTGTTGATTTTCCAGTCCCAACATGTTACCAGGGCGCGGGAATTATGCTTTGGGTCTCTGCATGACTAGTTATTCTCCTCTAGTTTCTCAACAACATGCTTACACACTAATCTTCTCACCAAAAAAAAAAAGGGCTGAACTTATTACCATTAATATTTTACTTCCCATTCTAGAAGTCTCTTTTTGCTGCTGAGCTGCCCCACCTGCATTTGCAGAACTCTTCTCACAGAGCCAGATGTTATGCTCAAAAGGATCCTGTCTTTGTCATCATTGACAATATATGACTACACAGAAAGTTGTGTCTGATGTAACCAACTTTGCAGTCTCATTTTATGTGGCCCATGGTGTGCAGGAAATGCTTTTGGCTCAGGAAGTCTGCCTGCATCTGTGCTGCTACTGAAAGCACTGCTGCCCTGCCCACATACATGCTTTTTGCTCAGTTCATTTTCCAAAAATGGAGACACTCTGATGGCAGGTGTGGTGATAGGTCCAGGGCATTTTATACGAATTTTTTTAAGTTGTTCAACTTAAACGTTCAAAGACAGAATCATAGAATATGCTGAGTTAGAAAGGACCCATCAGGATCATCGAGTCCAGCTCACTGAATCATGATCTCTCCACTTATTCCTTGCAGTGAAACTGGGCTGGCAGTTTACAAAGTACCAGAGGATGGGAAAGTGGGATGAAGTTCAACTAGGATACTAGTTATCATGCCTGTAATACATATAGACATGAACAGGATATTCTATGCTCTGTGTTATTTGCAATTTGTGATCCAAATTTTGTAGATGGTGCCAGTGACCCAGTTCTGCACAGGTCTTGTATTAATAAATGTAGAAGAAATCTGCGTGAGGGACATGTCAATTACAATGTTGGTTCTTGGTTGAGAAAATCAATGAATGTACCTGGAAATCCAAGTCTAAAGGTACAGCAGATGGAGTGGGGAATGGGAGGTAGATTTTTTTCCTCCTTGAACTCTAATAGAAAAGAAAACTGATGAAACAAGCACATTCCATAGTCTCAAATATATTTTCTAATCTTGACTCTTCAATATGATAGTTTTACTTTCATGAAATTTCTGAGGAGAGGGAACCAAGAACATGAGCCATGGACTCAATTTTTACCTAGCTCCAAGTCTCTGTGCATTTTATTGTAGAATGACCCTTGCAAAAAAAGTGCACAAACAGGAGTCCAGATAGAAATAAACTTGTAGTAACAAATCATTTCAAGTACCCAGGATTAATGGCTCAAATACCACTGAAGGATATAGCTAAGAGTAGCAAATTCTTGTTACCACAAAGGACTGCTTTAAGCAGTAGGTGGCTTTGCTGGTGCACAAGAGATTTAGTCCTAAGTAACAAATGAGATCTGATTTAAGAAGTAATTACAGCTGACTCTCTCTGTCACAGTAGCTGCAAGATAGTGAAGATTAGTGTAGTGATCTTAACTGCAGAATGGGTGTCTAAAGGCATAAAACCATGAAATCAAAGACAAAGTACTTTAGAAAATAAAATCCTCTAAATCAACTTGGTAAATATTTAAGCACACCATAGTATAATGATTAAGAGAACAAACACATTGCATTAGATAGTTTATTTGAGTAATAAATAAACCTATAAAGAGTTAAAAGCAGCCCCCAGGATGCCAGGGGGATGCATCAAGAACAGTGTCATCTGAATTCTGTAGCTGATGAGTGTGTCAGAGGGGGTCTGCGAGGAAATGTAAAATTCAAGTGGTCAGAAATAAATCCGAAAGAAGATAAATATTTGGAATCAAAGACCTGCAGGCATCAAGAGATGCATTAAGCTGTCTTGAGAGAATGGATCAAAGTCAGCAAGAGATCTAACCTCTGCAGATGTTACTGTTTAAAATGAGCAGACCACCAAGGCAAGAATTTCTGAAAGGCAAGTCACTGTCAGAAACTGTCATAAAAATACTTAGTACAAAAAAATATAGCTAATTTAAGTTAAAACTTTCTGTTTCTTTGAGACTATAACAAAAGTAGCAAGAATGAAAATCCAGCAGGATCCACTGTTAGCGTCTTCCTCAAAGGAATGGAGAAACTCTGATGAGCATTTTTCTAACCTCTTCTTAGAAAGCTGAATGGTGGAGATTATACCTCAGCTTTGGGTGACCTATTTCTGTCTGTAGCTATCCTTAGAGTCAGAGGGTCTTCCTGTTTTATCCTAAACCTTTCCAGCTGCAATTAAAGCCAGCAAGGTTTTGTCATGCCCTCAGTGTCATGAAGCACAATCTTGAAGTGGGATCCCTGCTTTTCAGAATTTACTACATATTGGAAGGTTGTGATATCACCTCCACACCTGCCATCAGCCTTTATTTTTTAGAGTAAATATTACCTCTCCCTTTTTCAGTCATTCTCCATATTTTAAAACATTTTTTTAAAAGGATTCTTCTCTGTGTACTATTGTATTAAACTACTCCAAACTGAGGCTTCTGAGAGACAAGTGAAGAAAAGCAATTACTAATCCTGCCTTCCATATGACGTATCTATTAAAATGTCCCAGGATGAGTTTTTCTGGTTTTCCGTCAGCATGGTATCATTGATTCATATTCAATATGTGGTTTATTGTAACAGGCAGGTCTCTTTCTACAGTGCTGTTAGTATTCTCAATTTTGTATTTATGCATTTGATTTTTTTCTACCCTCAGTATAGTACTTGGTCTTTGTATTTATTGAATTTCATCTTATTGATTACAGACCACTTCTCCTGTTTATCAAAGTAATTTTGTATTCTAATCTTTCAGCTCCCTTGCACCCCTTTTCTTTGGCATCTTTTTGAGTGAGCTCTCCATTCCATCAACCAAATCATAAGTGAAAATTTTGCATTGGATCAGATTTTGGCCAGACCCTAGCAGAATTCTATATTGTGTATCCTTTTTGTTTGAAAACAAAATATAGGTAAGTCTAGGAGTGTTTTCTGCAAGCAATTATGCACCTACTGTGTGCAGCAAGTTAGCCCAGAACAAAATGTTTCTGTACCCTCTTAATGAGAATGTCAAGTAAGATAGTGCCCAAAGATTCCTGTAAGTCGATACACATCACTTCTACTGCCTTTTTTGCTACGAACCAGATAATCTGTTAAAGAAAGAAAACACAGCCGTTTATCAGACTTTTTTTGCAACAAATCTTTCCTGCCTGTTTCTTTTTCACTGACCCTCCAGGTGCTTTAAAAGTGTCAGTTTAATAATTTATTAGAGTGTTGTTCTTGATGTTGACTGCTGATTTCTCCTTTCTGAAGATGGTATTTTATTCTCCTCTATTCAGACTACCCGTTGGTCAAGAATTATTGAAAACAGTGATGGCAGTGCAGTGTCATAAATATTTTAATTCTAGAACCACTCCACAGACAATATCTGAGGTAAATATTTAGATACTGTGTGAACATAAAAATTGTGTCTCTGTTCTCAATAATATTTGACACTTGCTTCAAAAGGGGCAAAATAGGTAAACATTTTTAAAGAAAATTTGCATGACAGAAAATAATAAAATAAGTTTTCAGAAGGAAAGTTGTATAACTAGTTTATTAGTATTCTTTGTGGCTTTAGGAGACTTTGCCTTCTAAATATTGCTGAAGCTTATTAGAAGAAGCTAGTTAGATACTTTTTAATTTTCTCTATCCAAACTGCATTATAATAAATCACTAGTTGGCAAATTGCTTCTTTGAAATAAATCAGTGGCAAAAAGAATTAAAATATGAAAAAAAAGAATAAAGGTATTGAGATATAAAAATATTGAAATATACAGTATTTACACACAACTAGCCCTTTTTATCCTCTTACCCCTCAATTTTCCCACTTTTGCTCCTTCACAAATCACCTCTTTTCCCAGGTAATTTGGGATAGGACATGAAGAAAAGGCCTCCAGTTGCATCAGGGAAGGTTTAGATTGGATATGAAGAAAAAATTCTTTGCTGAAAGGGTTGCCAAACCTTTAAATAGGCTGCCCAAGGAAGTGTTGGATCACCATTTGTGGAAGTATTTAAAAGATGTATAGATGTGGTACTTAAGGTCATAGTTTAGTGGTGGACTTGTCAGTGCTGGGTTAGCAGTTGGACTCAATTTTACAGGTCTTTTCCGATGTAAATGATTCTTTGATTGTATGATTCTAGGTTCCTGCCTGCCACTCTGCCTTCCCTGTTCTCCTCTAGGCTTGTGGAGATGGGTCTTCAGTGGGCTGATGGCTTCTGTGATGGGTCTGAAGGTAGCCCAACAGGGTATAATTTGGGTTCCCCACCCTTCCACTGTCTCTCTGAGCATCTTTGTGGGTGTGCAGGTGAGCTTTATCACACAAATGAATAGCTCTTCTGCCACAGATGGCACTCCAGATAATAATGATAAAAAAAAAACCAAAAAAACCCAAACCACCCCTCCCCAACCAAATGATTGTAACTTTTCAATTTTAACTGATTTTTTTTTAGTGAAATTTAAACCTCTATAGAGGAAAGCACTGATTTGCTGTTGGCCTTGTAAATACAGGTATTTGATGCTATGGGTTGTGGGAGGTGTTTACCAGAATCTATTCCTTCTTCTCTTTTAAGGAAAAAATATCAGAAAAATGGTGAAGAAAACGTGCCATTTTACAATGGTCATACTTTTGTGGTTTCTTTAGTGGTTTCCTTTTTACCTTGTTTTTGAGTTAAATTATGATGGAAATATAAGGAGTGATTTCTTTTTTTATAAAGATTCATGTAGATTGCCAAGACACCTCCGAAGACTTAAAAGTCATGTTCTAAATCATAGCAAAATTATCTTTCCATCAAGTTTTAGTTATTATGTGAGGAAAGAAAAGGGAAGTTGCATTTGGATACTCCTTGGAATTACTTGGTGCTCAAAGAAGCTATTGCTAAGAAATTGCAGAGTTCAAGTTTTTCTTCTTAGCAGAAGAATGTGGTCATGAACAGCTCTCCATCTGCCTTAGAAGAACACCTTAATTTATAGCAGAATGTTTAAATTTATATTTTAGAGCACAGACACAGTTGCCCGGCATCAAAGGCAGCTTTCCTAGGCGGCGAATTTATTGTACTTTGCTTTCAAATTTACTGTACAATGCAATAAGCAGCTCACAGAAGTGGACAAAACCAATCTGACATCAGGCAGCCCATTCATGTTAGTCTTCAGATGAAGAACTACTAAAAAGTTTAATGTCAAAGTTATGTCTCTTGTAACAGTGGATAACAACTCTGCACTGGCTAGATGCTTTCTGCTGCTCTTTAAGCCGAACAGGAAATCTAATTCAGTTCATGTGGTTTCCTGATGAAATACATACTTGCAATGACAAATGCATGAGCACTGCTAAATTCAGTTGCTAGATAGTGAAAGATATCTTTTGGGGTTTGTTTTTTTTTTCCTACAATGAAACATTAAACTTGCCAAAAAAATGACTAAGGTCAACATAAAATATAACATGGAAATTATTTCTCTCTTTACCTACCTGAAAAAATAATAATTAAAACATAATTAAGAGAGAGAGAGAAGATTTCTGGTTTAATGTGTATATTTTACATATTAAAAAATGGAAGATATTCTCACTGAAGTGATATCTGTCCTGAAGCTTCACAAGGGCACCTCACAGCTCTGGAGTAAGCTCTGCTCTGGTTCTTAGCTGAGGTGACTAAAGTGCATGAATGGAATGCCAAACTCTTTGGGTACCATTCACTTTCCCTCTTTGGGAATGTATGCATTCAATCACTAGGGAAAGGAAGGGGCAGAAAACAGCCAGACAGTGGCTGCTGAAACCACACAGTGGTGCAGGTGAAATATTTGCCTATGAGCAGCTAAACTATTTTGTCGGTTTCGGAACAAATTTTATTCTAAGTAGAATTCCCTGGTCCACATCCCTATGCTGACACTAGCTGTTTTTCCTGGTTCAAACAGAAAGTGAGAAGGGGAACAACAGGGATGACCAAAGTCAGACCTGACACCTTCTGTTTCATGTGATCAGCATATACTTTGTGCAAAGTTCCTGCAGTCTCTGTGTAAAGCTGAGATAGCTGGCACAGCAAAGCAGGTAGCAGCTCTAGAAGCAGAAAACTGGCACACTGGATCTTATGACAGTTTGATCCCTTCTGCTATTCTGTATCAGAGTACATATTGTGGATTCTTTATTTTCTACTTTTATTTATAAAATTATTCTTCTTTTGACAGAGTTTGTAATCTCCCATTTTTAGTAACAGAAAGACTTCAGAAACATTTAACATCTATGCTTTCTCTCAGTTTGCTTGTTCTTGACAATGCTTGTCTCAGAAAAGCCATGATCTTTCAAATCACAGTGGTCTATACTGATCTCACTGATCATTGCAGCACTAGTCATTAGAAAAAGCAGTGCTACACTAACTAATTAAAGTCTTCTGGGTTTGGCATTCAGTTTTATGAGCTTATTCACAGCAATGTACTTACCTGTGCCGGATCCATATGCAGCTGTGTGGCTTCACAACTGTCTTTAGCCAATTTGAGAAGGTACTCTTCCAAAAACAATGATTCTTGCACAGGTGTGCATCACTATTGTGTGCATCATATCTTGCATGGGTGTGCATAATCCCTTGTAGCTGTACCAGTGTGGCCATGCACCAACTCAGAGAAACTCAACCCAACTGGAAAAAACAGTCACAAAAAAAGGTATTTTCTCAGCTAAGCTGTCTCAGCTGCCTGTGGTGATGAAGCAGCACAGCCCCAACACAAATGGAAGGTGAGAGGATGTGGCCAGGCACAGATTAGAATTGCACCTTTCAGCAGCAGTGGAGATCAGATACAAGAGGTGTGACGCCATTCCTTGGCTGGGGGGTTAGCAGAACACCTCTACACCTAGCCTCTTTGCTTTCGTGAGGCCTCTTCTTCTTTCTCTCCTTTGTAAGAGGCTCAGCCATGCTGTGAGACTGTACTTGTATCATAGCTGGAAAGAGGGGCATGCTGTGTTTGGACTCCTGAGCTGCCTTTGGTGGCAGCATGACCCACATGAGCACCTTATAGCTGTTACTTCAGCTCAGGTTTCAAGCCCAGACTCCACAATTAACCACACTGGTTTTCAGCTTCAACCTGTGTACAGGGAGAAGTTGACTAATGTACTAGGAGGGAAAACCTAAATAGGAAATGCAAACAGGAGAAATTCGTCTGGCCTTAGGACACATGGGAAAGAGTTAGCTTAAGTGATACCCAGTGAACAAATAAGTCCAGAATGAAGACTGTCTCACAAGGACTCAGCATGAGACATGGTACAATGAGCAGCATCAGGGCGTGTGATGGCCTCACAGTGATTTTAAAGCATATAATAAAGTTTCATAGAACACGTGGATGAGCCTAAAAATAAGCAGGAAGGATGAAACAGTTACCATTCTCAAAGCATTTGTGAAAGTTGACCCCCTGTCTATCATGCTGCCGCTGCAGATATTTACAAAGAGAGGCTAATGCTGCTTTAACTGGTGCAATACAGTACCAGTCCCTGGAGAGCCACTATGGCATGTGAGACATGTTGGTCTAGTATCCTCTTTGGCCTTGCTCCTAGCTGTTTCTCTTATGCCAAAAGCTGAACTGAGCGATCAGGCACTACCATTTTACTGGGTTTACAAGCCTCACAGTACTCTATAACTGGGAGAAGCTCCTTGGCTGGACATTTCATATTGTTAAAGAATTTCAGGTCTAAAGTATGTCAACCTTTTTATTTTTTAAAAAATTATTCTTTATTGCAGGAATTTTTTACTTGTTTTCAAAAAAATATGGTTTTTGATCAGCCCCACATCGTCCAGTCACACACCCAAGTTAATGATGACTATTATTGCCAATTCTGTTATTTGGCTTCTGCAAAGAGGATGCTTATGCCAGTAGCTGTGTTGCTGTGCATAGTTTGGGAAGAACCTCTTAGTGTTAGCCTAGATGTCTGATCTTCTAATTCATCAGAAGAAGACCCAAAAATCTGAAGAATGTGCTTGAGAAGTGACTGGTCAGCAGATACCAAATGCACTCCAGAAAAGGAGCACTGAAAGTATCACTTTTGTGTGAATGAACCTGCCCTGCCTACTGATCTTTTAAACCTATATTTACTATTAGTGAAGGAACACATTAAAGGCAAGAGTCAGCAGTGACTGTAAATTATCTCAGTGACCAAGAAAGTCTTGCTCCCCATGCCCTTCCTCCCTTTCTTCCTCATCCACACATTCTTGTCTCCTCAAGCACCTATCCTTCCTTGTTCCACTTATAACAGGCTTTGTTGTAAATTGACATGACACACTGCTAGCTAAAACTGGTTCCCAAAAATACCTCATTAGCTGTGGAGCTGGCATGGTGCAAGCATCAGGAATGAGTGGTCAGTGCTGGGGTAGAAAAGAAGGGTGGGAAGGGCAGGGAGCAGTGTGTGCATCAGGTGTGGAGAGGTGTTGAGTCAGCTGCCTAGAGCTGCAGAACCATCCCTCAAAGATGAAAAGTCTGTCTTGCAACCACCGACAGTGAAAATACTGATCAATAAGGTTCTATAAATTCTGGTTAATGGTGTTGCTACAATTACTAATGAAGGCAAAAACTGGAAGGTAATACTCTTCAAGCCTTCCTTTGCTGCAGGTATACCACTGATAATAGAGAAATATGCAGTTGAAACTTAATTGGAACACTAAGGAAAGCTTGAGCTATTTATAGTATTTAATAATTTAGTAGTACAAAGTGCACTGATTGTAGTAGTATTCATTTTTCTGTTTAACTTAATTATTATTTCTCCTTCTTAATTAATAATGCAAAAGTATATTTTTGTGTAGCACTTTTTTTTGTGTAGTTCCCATTTTGCACCAGAATTTAATAAAGATCTTCCTGGTGTTTGTAGAAAATGAGTACATTCCTGCATACATACATTCTGAAAAATTGCTTGAGTCTGTAATCTATAACATCCCTGCAAGGCTCATAAAGAGGATCTTATCACTAAATGTTTATTCCAGGATGTGTAAGAGCCCTCTAATTTTTACATTATTATGTTTACAACACTCAGGTAAAAACTGGGAGTTTAATTTCTCCCACTACATCTGGGATATCAAAGCATAGAGATGTTAAAGTCTGTATTCAAAAAGGTTATTTAGGATCATGGATCCCACTAGCTGACTTGCCTAGAGTGCTAAGAAAACCTTTTGTGGAACAAGCACTGAACTTACATCTGCCAAATCCAAGAGGATCTTCCTTACTACTGGACTTTCCTCTCTCACAAAGATTGCAATAAAGAGTTCTTTTAAATCTGGGTTTAGACTACTTTATTGATTGGGAAGAAAGATTTTCATGTAAGGGAAGTTTTGAATGTAGGTCACAGGAGGGCAGAAAGGATATAAAATAGCTGCCGATGCACATGATGGCTTTTATGGGCAAGGAAAATGAAAGCTGTAACATTTGGGAAAAAAATATTATCCATGACATGAAAAACAAGCTTAAATTAAGGCATACTGGGTTATACTGAAGCCCTAATGGATTGAAGTCAGTAGAGAATAGTCATTCCGCTGGAAAAATAAAGGAGGTACTCCATAGATTAATTTAGCATTGCTCTAGAACAAGTTGTTGTTACTTAGAAAGTTAGTGTGCTGACAGCCTGTGCACCTATTCAGAATGAATAGCATGGAAAAATTATAAAATAATCTGTTTCAAGGTTATGTCTAAAATGTGAAGAGATAGAATGCTGTATATTTGTTATGGACTTGCTTTGGTGTATTGTTGGTAAAATACTTCTCAGTGTTTCAGATCATTTATGAATATAATCATGGCTCTTAATTTTGTACCTCTATTTTATATGAAGTCAGCTTGGTTGAGATATCTATAGTGAACCTGCTTGCAATTTTTAAATTGAAGTGCATAAAATGAGGAACAAACATTTTACAAAGGCATTTGCCCTGACATGCAAGAAATTCTTAGTAGGACCTCTAATTTCCTACGCTTGATGTAGGAGACCAGCCCAAAGGAAGAAAAAAAGGTGAATTCCTAACAGGCAGCATAAACAGACTATGCTTTATTCTGACATGCCTTGTTCTGGGAGTTTTAAGTGTCATTGGTAACAAAACAGGACTTCAGATCTGTGCATGAGTGTCCCTGGGCCTGTGCCTGCCATGCAGATACTCACATGGATTTGCTGACACTGCTTCTAGAGAATGGTCCAAAGTTGGCCTCTGGGTCCATCTCAGGATGCTCAGAAATGCTGGCTGTTGGTAGCCTACAGAAGTCGTCAGGCTTTGCACAAACCAGCTCCATGGCCAGCAAGGTACAAGGAGGTGACGAACACCACACTTAAAGCCTGTAGGAAGCCGCTTTCAGGCCGGTATGTAAGTGGCTGCTCTGTGGATCTTCAAGGTCCTGTAAATCTTCTGTTATTAGTTTTATCTAATTGTAAAGGTTATTATAGATGGACAAAATAATCTTACTAGTCTTACTTTCCAGAATATAGTTTTACTCAATAAACTGTTTATATTTTCATAATGTAATATTTGACTTTTAATTTTAATTTTTATTATGACATTTTATTAATAAAACTGATTTTATGCAATGCATTGTATATAGAAAAATGAGTATTCAAGTTTTGTTATTTTACTAGTTCTATGAGTAATGTATTTTCTGTTCACAATATTTTCTTCTATAGTCTGTGTAAATGTGCTATTTATATGTGCTATAATAATAAATTATTCATTTCAGGATGTTTGGAGTATTTGATTTAATAACTGGAAACTAGTTTTAAATGCCAGATTTAAAGACAGATATTATTGGGTAATCTTGAAACAACAAAAATATTAAATACATGAAAATTGTCAGAGAGCAGGAATATATTTTAAAAAAGAAAAAACACGTTGGACTTATGCAGTGGGTTTTTTATTCTTGTATTGTCCAGTTTAATACTATTTCAGTGATTTTAAAAATAATGATCTGTTTCCACTGCATTCATCTTTCTTCCTTTCCCTAAGCAGTATTCCTGATAAGACTCACACAAGTAAACAAAGACATGTTTGAAAAAGAAAGAGAGGCTAAATTTTTCCGGGATGTATTTCCGTAAACCCCTTTTCTAACATCTTGCTGTCCCTTGAAAAGGGGAGATCTTGCTCCTCCTATGCTCACAGGGCCTCATTGCAAGCCATGTTGGCTCCCACAGAGTCCTTTCTCCTTCTCTCCTTGCTCTAATATTCATCAGCTCCCTCTCCAAGCCAACTGAGCTCGCTGCTTAGGCAGAGAATGTTGTCTTTTCCTGTGCCTGTGTGCTGTGTTACTGAGCTGAGTAGGTCACGCAGAGGTCCCTGGTGCTACCTACATGGTGAGAGCAGGTGCTAGGGGACAGAGAGGAGGGGAAACACAGGGATCGTTTTCCCTTTTTTGTGGTGAGGAGTGGTTTCATCAGCTCACCCTGCTTAATGTAACTTCAAGTTCATTTAGTGAAAAAGGAAAGGGTTTTTTCTGCTAGGTCAGTTACTGTGAAGACAAATAGGGAAACCCCTAGAGGGACTGTAGCCTCTGAGTTACTCCCAGCAGAATAACAACCATGATTAAACAGTCACAAAGTTATTGAGTTGATATAGCATTTAATATGGTACTGAATTAGCCAATAAGAAGTTTCAGAAACTGTTTGATCAGCTGTATCCTGAAATGATTTAGCTGGAGGTACTCTAATGAAGAACTTTTTACTACAAGCAATGTCCTTTTTTCCATTTTTTTTTTTCAAATGAGGCTGTTCCACATCACCTAACAGAAGCGATTTTTAGCTCTCCGAGATTCTGTCAAGGTGCACACTAGCAGCATCAGCTCTTCACAGCAGCCTAGCAAAGTTCTGAAGACTAAGCAAGTCTTCTTCCAGCAGTCTCACTATCCACTGAGGGTAGAGTTCAAAGCACAGTGAGCACCTACCAGCTTGAATCCTTAGTCCCTGGGTAATACTGAGCTAATTAGATAGCTGGTGTTCAGAGCAACTGGGAAATTGAAATTGCAAGAAAGCAGAGATATTTTTCAGTGTCTTTAGCTTCCATTCCACATAGAATGACATGCCTTGTTCCTTCTACCCCATGTGCTAGAAACTGCAGCTCCTTCATCTCCTCCCAAACTAGCCTGTCATCACTGCTCAGGATGAAGGTGTTCATAACTTGAGGCAGTGATAAATGTCAGGTATACACCAGTGAGGGCATGAAAACAAGCTAAAGCAGGGCCAAAGTTCTGCATTGTTCAGACTGGAAAAGAGGTTTCACAGTGACCTAATTGCAGCCTCCTAGTACCTGAAGGGAACTTACAAGACAGATGGAGAGGGACTATTTACAATAACTAGTGACAGGACAAGGGGCAGTGGATTCAAACTGAAAGACAGTAGGTTTAGATTAGATAGGAGAAAAAAAATTCTTTTCTGTAAGGATGATGAGACATGGGAACATGTTGCCTAGAAAAGTTGAGGAGGCCCCATCTTTGGAAGTGTTTAAGGCCGGGTTGGATGGAGTTCTGAGCAGTCTCGTCTGATGAAAGGTGTCCCTGCCTATGGAAGGGTGGTTGGCATTAGATGATCTTTTAGGTCCCTTCCGACACAAACCTATTCCTATTCCTATTCCTATTCCTATTCCTATTCCTATTCCTATTCCTATTCCTATTCCTATTCCTATTCCTATTCCTATTCCTATTCCTATTCCTATTCCTATTCCTATTCCTATTCCTATTCCTATTCCTTTCCCTCCGAGGGAGGTGGTAGATCACCCATCCCTGTCAGTGTTTAGGAGGCATTTGAATAATGCCCTTAATGATATACTCTAAGTTTTGGTCAGCCCTGAAGTGGACAGGCAGTTGGACTGAGTGATCATTGTACGTCCGTTCCAACTGAAGTACGAAAAAAATGAAACAAAGCACCAGTTTAGAACAGCTGATCATCTGAGTCTCATCTGTCTGTCTGGGCCCTTGCACAATGGGCTCTGTAAAGGTGACCTGCTCTGGTCAGCCCCTGGGCCCCTTCCAGCTAGCTTCCCTGCCAACTGCACAGAAGGCACAAGAAGGGGCTAGGTTTATAAATAGATATCTTGTCCAGATCCAAAAGGATTATTTTGCATTAATGAAGTACTGTTGAAGAATGAGCAGTTCTCTCTTTTAAATGAAAGTAACAAGTACCAGTTATTTGAAAGGATATTAAAGCTAAAAAGAAGTGCATGTTTCAAGAGACTGTAAGCAATGTCACTTGTGGCTGTCAGACACCTTAAATGTCTCTGATTAGGCTTGAACGGGGAGAATGACAAGTGTGGCTTTTTAAAAGAAAAAAAGTCAGTGGTTTTTCTTTTCAGCACTGAAAAGATAGGATCCAGTTCTTTGGTAATGAACAAGAGCTATTTTTCTGTGTGCCTGGTTGAAAGGAAGAGTCAATGAAGAGAGAATGACAAGCTCAAGCCCCAGATCCTTCTGTTAGCTTACTCAGGTGGAAAAAAGAATGATTATTATGAAGAAGAGGTAAGTTACAAGTATATCAGATTGCAATTAACACAAAAGATTATTCTCTAATGACAGATAGCAAAGCCAACTTACCAGTATTTTCTGGAAACATTATGTTTTAATTTTATGTGGCAGATGCTTCCACAGAATATAAAAAACACTTCCAGTTACTTCTTCAGTGGCTATAAAAGCAACATCTAATCATGAACAGATTAAGCTAACCATGTTAAAAAACTCAAGACCCAATTCCTGGAGCTGTGTTTAGTCTCAGATTGTACTATTTGCAGAAGGCAAAAATGAAGACTTTTTGCTTGACATAGAATAATTCTTAATTTTATTAGTGCTCCCCTGCTTTATTCAAGCTAGGACATACTCTCCAAAGTAGCCTAGGCTTAAACTAGTTCTGATCACAGACTGGATGTTGGGATAGACTCTGGTTTGCTGCATAAGTAAAAACCTGTTGAGAGTCAGTAGGTGTGTACAGCTTTCTTGTAGCTTCCTTTTGTAACCTGTCTATACTGGTCAGGCCAAATGCAAAGCAGCATCAGAAGCCATAGTCATTTGTTGTAATTGTAGTCTTGAGTGAGGAGATGGAGGTGGCAGAAGCTGAAAGATGAGGAAGTGGTCAGGAGAGAATGAGGCATGTAGTGATGTGGCCCTGCAAAACTCCCACAGATGCAAATGCACCACAGGACTCTAAGTAACCACAGTCTGCCCTTGTGCTCTCCAGCTTATCCCAGCAATATGCTCTGTCCAGCCTTTCCTTAGCCACAGCTCTGTATTTGTAACCACTGTAAGGACATCAGTGTGCCCTTGTGGCCCAGAAGGCCAAAGGAATCATGGAGTGCATTAGGAAGAGGATTGCCGGCAGGTCGAGGGAGGTGATCCGGCCCTTCTTCTCAGCTCTGGTGAGGCTGCATCTGCAGTGATGTGTCCAGTTCTGGGCTCCTCAGCAAAAGAGACACATGGAGCTCCTGGAGCAGCTCCACTGGAGGGCTACAAAGATGATTAAGGGACTAGAGCGTCTCTCTTGTAGGTAAAGGCTGAAGGAGCTGGGCTTGTTCAGCCTTGAGAAGAGATGACTGAGAGGGAACCTCACCAGTGTCCATCAGTTTCTGAAGGGAGGATGCCAACAGGATGGAGCCAGGCTGTTCTCAGTGGTGCCAAGCAACAGGAAAAGAGGCAATGGGCAGAAACTGCTGCACAGGAAATTCTACCTGAACAAGAGGAAGAACTTCTTTACTGTGGAGTGACCGAGCACTAGAACAGGTTGCCCAGAGAAGTCGTGGAGTCGCCCTCACTGGAGATATTCAAGAGCTATCTGGATGCAGCTCTGTGCAGTGTGCTCTAGAATGACTCTTCCAACCTTTCCCATTATGTGATTCTGTGTTTCTGTGAAAGAAAACCCAAACCTACCACTTTAAGTACCTAGAAACAGGACAGCATCCCCTTGGAAGGATGTGCCCTAACATTCCCGTCTGTTTCAAAGGGAAAACAGATGTCTTCTGCAGGAAATTCCAGGCAGAAGAGGAGAAGATATCGAACACAGTTAAACTGTAAATTATTCTTCTTTAACCATTTGGTAGCATAGAATATCAGAAACTCTTCATAATTTTCATGGTCACAGGCACCATGAGGCCACAGATGAAAACAACTCCTTTCCAATCAAATTTTGCAACAACATTGTCTCAGCTGCTGAAAAAGGAGATAAAGAGCTTGTGGCAAAACATAAAACATTTGGTCTTCAAAAATGTATATTTTAACATGGGTGCAACCTGGAAAACTGTATGTCACAAAGAGGTGACATATATATGAAAGATGATGGATAACATTACTGCAAATATTTGTTGCTTTTGCAGAAACAATCTTGTAAGTTCCTGTACTTTTCGTGTGTGTTAGCAGCATAAACATTGCAAGAATTTTATTCTAAAATTATTCGAATTATTAAATGCCTTGGTTTGCATGCTGTCTTACACCTGACAGTCCACCACAGACAACTCTGCATAAATTTCACTAGGTTTTATCTCAATTTTTACCCTTCTATGCAAAAATTTTTCCATTTATTCAAGTTAGAGAAATAATGGTTTTTCTGTTAAAAGTTTTCTTTTTAACAGTTACCATCAATATTTTCATCCTAATAGACCAAACTTGGCTAAAATCATTTATAAAGGTGATCATTTTCATAAGCCTTGTGTCTGTGCTAACTTTAGCACAGCACAACTGTATATAAAACTAAAAGGTTGAATATAGTATTTATGATGAGGATAAGAAACAAGATATATAAAACTAAAAGGATACTTGGGCCTTTTTTTGCTAGTATTTACTATATGATAAATATTTATCCTAAATATTTCATTTTACTTACACGTGAAAAGATAGATATACAAGGAGTTTCACAAGCTACTCAAATGTGCTTGAAAAATTTAGTAGTAATGGGGTTAATTTCTATAGGAAGCTTGTAAGAAAATGAAAGATTATTTGTTTTAAAGTTGCTGCATAAATGTTATCTGTTATTTGACATCAAACCTCTGAGATACTTTATAAATTTCTAATGTCTTTTTCAAAGAGTTACTATCTTCTAGTAGCCTAGATCAAGGAGTCTACATTTGACTGTAAAACTGGGGAAAGGAAATCACCAAAACTCAGAAGTGTATCCTTTCCTTTGCTTTTCCTAGTAAAATAATCTAGCAATGTTCTATTATGTTCTTTTGCTGACAAATGGAATCTCATTTGGAAGATAATTTGCTTCAAAAAAGAGAAATTGATCCGTTACCTAAAATAGAACACATTTTCAGATCCATTCCTCCGCCTCATTTTAATTTTAGTGTTTATTATTAGTACTAGTGGTTTTAAATAGGTTGGTTTTGTGGCAGAACCTCACATACACGTGACTTCTGGCAAAAATAGCTCCTGGCAAAAAATCGCAAAAATGGAGACCAGCCAAAGCTAGAGTGAAAATATCTTCTGTGTACAGACACTAAGAGAGGAAAGTGAGTCAGTCTGGAGAGGGAAATGTAGGGAGAAAGGAAGGCAGTTCTGCAAAAAGATGATATTGCAGTGTCCTGAAATCCTTTTCTAGCACATCTGCAGCAGTGACTCTGTAGAAGAGAATGAGCAGTAACCACAATTTATGGCCTCTCTATTTATCTCCTAACACTAGAAATAGATTGTGCTTGCTCTGACATATACCCACCAGCCGACATCCCACCAAGGCAGTCACAGCAGACCACCATTCCAGCAAAAATAGCAGAAGGATGCTCCTTACCTATCATAGATGGAATTCCTCAGTTGTCATTTACATTTGCTTATTCTCTGGTTCTCTGTGTTTGAATTACTATTCTAGTTTAGGAGCTACAAGTATGTGCAATTATTGTTGGATCTGTGGTGAGAGTGTGAATACTTTTTAACCATTTACCGTCTCAAATTTTGGTGATTGGCCTTTTCAGATACTGTGTTAAGCAAAGTAATCAGTTAGAATTTAACGTAGTGAGATCATGAAGGAGCTCAACTGTGCATGAAGGATTTGTAATAGTGGGATGTTAGTACATGGATGTTGAATTAAGGATTCCAGGCTGTAGGAAGCAGATATAAACTATTGGTTTCTTCATTGAATCCCAAACTCTTTGCTTTTTCTGAAGTCTATCAGTCATTATCAAGCTCTGAAGGCAAGTGAATGAGCTGGCTGTAGCAGGACAGAATGACAGCTTTTTCCAACAACTGTCCCTCAGAGTCTTAGAGTATGATATCACTGATTAATAGCCCACATGCATTAGCTTCAGTTTAGTCATCTGAATTTTTCTGGGTCTTCAGCATGCATCTTTAACTTTACTGTTACTGTTTAATTTGTTATTAAAGCATTTGCTTGCAATATTGATGTAAATATCATCATCTTGCTGAAAAATAGTCCTCTGATGTCAAGGTGACCTGTGAACCTCTGACTCTGTGGGGCAGCAGAAAAGGGGTAGGAGCATGAATTAAGGCTGGGAAAACCATTGAAAGACTTGAAAATACGAAGAAGATATGAAAGGGATATGATAAAAATCTATTACCTTTTTTCTTTTCTAGAAAATTCACAGAGTGGATGGGAAACAGGACCAGGATAGTGACATGTTTGAGCACTGGCACTTTCCTTAGCAGCCTGTGCAGTGAATTCTGTGAAGAAGCAGGGACTTGGTCAATGCTACCCATTTTACCTGCTTTGTCATTGCTACAGGGAAAGGAGCAGCAGGGAAGAAGGTGAGCTTTACTGAGTCCGTGTGTTACCTCTGCTTTACAAAAAACAAGTTACAGCACCAAAGTCACAGAGATCCCAGGAAGATCTATGTCTCCACCTACGGATAGACAGGTGATAAGTAACTATGTTAACTGTATAGCTGTCTGGCCTTTATACTCTGGTACTTGATGTCTCTGTATGCGCTAGGGAAAGTGCAGCTGTAGACCTGCATGGACTAATTTAACACCTCTAGAAGGTGATTATTCTACTCCAGGAAATTCTAGACTAGGAACGTGCTTATCCATTTTGGGAGGTGCTTAAGCACAGATCAGGAACTGGGCATCAGACTCCTTTTAGCAATTGAGACTACTGTGGCCTTTTTGCTTGGTTATTTGTTTAGAATCTACTTTTAAAAGGTAATTGAGAGACTTTTCTGCCTTAAATTAGGTGGGATATGATTCAAAACCCAGCCAGGTTACAGAGTTTATGGTGGAATGCAGAGATCTGTGTTTTGTTCCCTTAAAATCTTACCCCAGGATGGTGATGAATACCACCAGCTCCCATTAAATCTGACACAACCGCAGCTGAGATCACTCAATTGAGAATTGTCCCTCTTAAAGTAGATAACTGGTAAGTTGTAACATAATGTTCATATAATCTGTAGTATTTAGCAAAATGGTAATATGATTATTTGAAACAATGTCTTCTTTCCTGAAGTGGCTGTAGTCCTTGTGGCACTATTTGACAGTGTAGTAATAAAGTCTTATTAATTTTCCTGTATAAAAGAAAGGTATACAGACAGAGTTTTAATGCGCTTTGCCACAGGAAAATTTGCTGGCTGTGTACCTTCATGAGTTACATATGTTGAATATAGTATTTATGATGAGGATAAGAAACAAGATATATTGGTAAGTAACTGAAAATTACTTATGCTGCCTTTCTGCAGTTAATTTCTGGCATAAATCTAGAATGAGATCTATGGAAATTTCAACATGAAAACCTGAAATATAAGATTAATAACCTGAAATTGAATACTGCTCTTGAATTGCAAATAGAAATTTTGTATCTTTAAATATAACTGATTTCATTCAAATTCTGTGTGAAAAAATGATGAATGTGCTGCAAGACATTATTAAGAAAAAATAAATGGATTAACACATGCTGCAGTTCTTGCCACACAATGTTACTTTTGCTGTAAAAACTGTAGATATAGGGGAATTCTAACTAAAGGATAAAGTTTAGATTTTCTTTTAAAAAGAAATNACAGTATACTTTTAATTAATTTAAAATTATTTTTAAAATTTGAATTAAATAAAATTAAATAAACAGTGTAATAGTTGAAATAAAGTAAAATATAATATTAATAATTATTATAAACAAAAAAGAAGACAACAAAAATAGAGACAGGAATAAAACTCAAGGAAGAGAAGTGATGCACAATACAGTTGCTCACCACTTGCTGACTGATGCCCAGCCCAGCCCTAAGCATTCATTAGACCCTCCAGCCCAGCTCCCCCCAGTTTATATCCCAGGCATGGTCTGGAATATCCCTTTGGGCAGCTTGGTCCAGCTGTCCCGGCTATGTTCCCTCCCACCTTCTTTTGCACCTCCTCTCAGGCAGAGCATTGGAAACTGAAAACTCCTTGAAAAAGCATGAGCACTGCTGAGAAACAGCTAAACATCAGTGTGTTATCAACATTCTCATGCTAAATCCAAAACACAACACTGCATTAAGAAGAAAATCAACTTTATCCCTGTGGAAAGCAGGACATCCAAACATGTTACAGATTTAAGCAATATTTAGGAATCAAGAAAAAGAAAAAAAATCACAGATTCATTCTGATTTTTCAAGGTTAGTCTTGTGTTTTTCTTGNGACATTATTAAGAAAAAATAAATGGATTAACACATGCTGCAGTTCTTGCCACACAATGTTACTTTTGCTGTAAAAACTGTAGATATAGGGGAATTCTAACTAAAGGATAAAGTTTTGATTTTCTTTTAAAAAGAAATATTCACAATATACTTTTAATTAATTTTAAATTATTTTTAAAATTTGAATTAAATAAAATTAAATAAACAGTGTAATAGTTGAAATAAAGTAAAATATAATATTAATAATTATTATAAACAAAAAAGAAGACAACAAAAATAGAGACAGGAATAAAACTCAAGGAAGAGAAGTGATGCACAATACAGTTGCTCACCACTTGCTGACTGATGCCCAGCCCAGCCCTAAGCATTCATTAGACCCTCCAGCCCAGCTCCCCCCAGTTTATATCCCAGGCATGGTCTGGAATATCCCTTTGGGCAGTTTGGTCCAGCTGTCCTGGCTATGTTCCCTCCCACCTTCTTTTGCACCTCCTCTCAGGCAGAGCATTGGAAACTGAAAACTCCTTGAAAAAGCATGAGCACTGCTGAGAAACAGCTAAACATCAGTGTGTTATCAACATTCTCATGCTAAATCCAAAACACAACACTGCATTAGGAAGAAAATCAACTTTATCCCTGTGGAAAGCAGGACATCCAAACATGTTACAGATTTAAGCAATATTTAGGAATCAAGAAAAAGAAAAAAAATCACAGATTCATTCTGATTTTTCAAGGTTAGTCTTGTGTTTTTCTTGGAGATAAAATCATAGAATTACAAAAAATGGCTGTACTGAGTTCCATGCATTGCTTTATTAACTTGTACAGTTATTTTTACCCTTGCAAGTCAGCACCTAATCTTCTGCATCTTTTATCACGTAATTATTTTCGTTTTGTTATACTTGGCAATAGACTCAAAAAGAATGTTATTTAGGATAAGCCTATATAACACATAAGGTTATGCCATCACCTGCTCAGAATGCTGTTTGATAATACTAAGTAAAGATGAATCAACAGTTCAGATAAAGAAACATTCATGAATATACACATTAAATAAAGTGTCTATAGGAGGGAAAAAAGGTGACATACTTTGTGCTCTCTCTTCTATATAGATTGCCTTTGCAGGAAAAAAAAAAACCCACCTTCTTTTTGAACTCAGTAAATACCCTCTGGGTCAGTTATCAAAAGGGAAGGGGACTTCTGTACAGTCATCTTACCAAAGGGATTACAGAGCTCTTCAAGGAGATGACATGCTTCTGGGGACTGTAACGCCTACATCAATAATATTAAATAGCATTTGCTATTAAAGGGAATCCTGTTACAAATGAATCTCTGGTCTAAAACTCAGATTGCATCTAATCTTTTAGTTGGCTTCATTCCTTTGAGACAGCCTTGAATAGAAGCATTAGGTTTACTCAAGCTGTATAGCATTTCTTTAATGCCAGCAACCACAAAGAGGTTTTTGCTCAAGGTCTTAGAAAAGGATCTGGAATTTCAGATACTCTTTTGGAACTTTTTCAAGTCTGTTGTTTTCTAGTATTATGAAGCATTCTCCTTTTTTCCCTGCAAAAATA
Source organism: Platysteira castanea (assembly GCA_013397175.1). NCBI lineage: Eukaryota > Metazoa > Chordata > Aves > Passeriformes > Platysteira > Platysteira castanea. The sequence continues at coordinate 199,409 of VYXC01000513.1, forward strand.
AAAAATCTTTTCTGCAGCTGCACTTAGAGTCCCATTTTACACCTACTCTCCCAAATCACTAATAACCTGTAACTAAATGCCTGTCATGTCCTATCCTTCCTTGACTAGGAAGTCTTATGCATGAATGTGTGCACTCTCATAGACAGAATCAGCAAAAAGGAATGTTGGAACTGATGTAAAGTGATCACCTGATCCTCCACCCACATGCTTATTGATATGTATAATATGTGTGTTTTCACGTGCACTGTATTGGTGCACGTGAAGAATAAGTAGTCAGCCATTTGGCACCTAATTAGTAAACAATTATATTCTGCTCAGAGTCCTTTTTCTTCAGGAATCTTACCTGCTGGAATATAAATTGTCTGACAGATATGAAATAAAAAGCCAGCCAAGTAGTCAAGAAACCTGTCAATTAAGTAAAACATCAGCTCTTGAACATTTCCTCCTTACATTGTATTTCTCTTTATAACTGAAATTGCTTTTATGAGAATGCCTAAAGCAATTTCTGTGCTTTGTGTTGGTGAGGAATAACACCTCTGATAAGGAATAGTGTGGGTTTGTTTTCTGATTAAGTACTAAAAGGAATCCCACTGTGCATTCTTGTCTCCTCATAGTTTATTCTCCTAAGTCATTAAAAAGCAGGAGACACTTCAGTTGTCCCAGCTGATCACCACAATGAAACTGTGAGATGAAAAGTGATCTGAATTATACTTTTCAATTGAAAACTGAATACACATTCCGAACATGTATGCTAACATCCACTCACTGACCTATTTTTAAGATTCTCTCAAGTCATTCCAGTGATGAGATTTTTAGTAAAATCACTATCAGGAAAATTGTTCGGGGAAAGAAACTCCAAAACCAGAATAGACTCTAGAGTCCATCTTCAGAAACAATTGTACTCACTGTTACGTAAAAATTTTCACACTGTGATCTGTGGAGTGTTGCGAACAATCCTCGGAGAGGTGCAATTTCCAGTGTAGCTGCCGGGTAAAAACACATCGTACTTTCTGTAAAAGTCCGCCCATGTGTGCAGGTGTTATTGTTGTCACAGGAAACTTGTGTGACCGCGGCTGAGGGGTGTAAAGAGTGCAGACAAAGGTAAGTCACAGGTAAAGTGCCTCTATGCAGTTCTCAGTGGGAGAAAGGAAGGACTCAGAGACATTTCTATGCTCTTAAAAGATTTAAAAGTCCTATTTCAGGATACAAGTTTAAAAAAAAAAAAAATTAATGGACTGTCTATTAAAAAACCTCCTTAAACTATTTTCCCATTGCAGGCAAAGAACAGGCAGGAAGTGTGGAATGTAAAGAAAAACAATCCCTGAGGGAAATTTCTCACATAAATCACCAGCACACATATCTGCCTTGTCTCCCGCTTAACAGGATGGGTAGCAGAACGCACACACTTTCCCCCTCCTCTGGAAAAACATATTTTCTGGAAATCTCTTCCCCAAGCGCTGGGAGCCGCGGGCGGTCCCGCGGGGCGGGGGCGGCTCTCTCCAGGGTCCTGGACAGAAGGCTCCCGCTGCGCTGCTGACCCGGTCCGGATCGTGGAACGAGACCATTGTTCTAACTTCTAAATAGAGGAGAGCAGAAAGCAAGAGGCTTTCACCCAGAGTCCTCAGCAACGTTTCTGCTTTTCTCATTAGTAAGCAGAATTAGTAATTTAGGGGAGCATATGGCTAATTTCTAATCAGTTGTACATTAGCACTTGGGAACGGGTTCTCTCCCCACAAAAAAATGCTTTATGAGATATGAATTGCACAGAAGGAAAACTAGTCAGAGAGACTGAAACAAATGAGAACAGGCAACGCAGTGGATCTGCTCTGTAAATGTGTGAAATGGTAGTTCATACTACAATTGGACAATTTAACAAAGAAAAGGAGGTCACCCTCTCTGATTGAGGAAGTGAGCAATAATTTGAGTGTAATGTACTAATGTTCACCCCTGCACACCATATGGGAGACTTTCACTGTATTTCTTCTTTATGCAACAAAATAATCTAACTAGAAGAACTAATACTTGGCATATCCCAAGGCAGATGAGCTCTTTCTCACATGACTGGTGACTGTGGATGTAAAATTGAGTTGCGGAGAAATCACTGGCTACTGCTCTGAAAATGAGCTGAAACCTGCAAAAAAAGTTAGACGTATGTAAGAAAAAAATGTAACCTATGTAACTACCAAAATTATACCAGGAAAGAAAAGATAAGTGGATGAGATGCTCTCTTTCTTTTGCAATTTGGTTGTGTGTCACGTTAGTTCCCAAAGGCAGTATCTTTTCTTATTTTCTGAATAAAAATTCTGTGTCCAGTATACTGTGCCCCATTTCCTCTTCTGCTGATCTCTGCTGCCATCAACTTTGCTGAAGTTGATCTTTGTTTACATGGTGAGGAATATTTTAAAAGTATGAATATTATAGGTTGATGATGGAAAGTAGAAGGTGAAACTGAATATTTGGGGTGAATATTTACATATATAACTCTACCTTTTTTGACCTTACTACCTTTTTTTGAGTATACAAGGTGAATTCTCCAGCTTCTTCTAGGCTAGTGTTTGAGACAACAATGGTAGAAAGACAAAATTAAATGCCTGAAAGCCCTTTCTATCATTGGAAATATGAAAAAATGCTACACCAAGGAACTTTGAATTTAGAATATAGTTTTCCCAGAAACATTATCCTCTCTTCTCTCCCACTAGTGGTTCTTTGAGGAATGTGAGTTCCCAGTGTATCCATATGATTGAGAAGGCCAATGGCAGCCTGGCCTGTATCAGCAATAGTGTGGCCAGCAGGACCAGGACAGTGATTGTCCCCCTGTACTGGGCACTGGTGAGGCCACACCTTGAATCCTGTGTTCAGTTTTGGGCCCCTCACTTCAAGAAAGACACTGAGGTGCTGGAGTGTGTCCAGAGAAGGGCAATGGAGCTGGGGAAGGGTCTGAAGCAAAAGTCTTATGAGAAGCGGTTGAGTGAATTGGGAGTTTTTAGCCTGGAGTAAAGGACACTCAGGTGAGACTTTGTCACTGTCTACAGCTGCGTGGGAGGAGGGTGTAGCCAGGGGGGGTTGGGGTCTTCTCCCTTTGTAACAGGAGACCGGATGAGAGGAGCTGCGCCGGGGGAGGTTTAGACTGGATATTAGGAAAAATTTCTTCACTAAAAGGGCTCCCAAGCAGTGGAATGGGCTGCCCAGGGAAGTGGTGAAGTGACTGTCCCGGAAGGTATTTTAAAAATGTGTATATGAGGTGCTGAGGGGCATAAATTAGTGTCAGGCTTGGCAGTGCTGAGTTAATGGCTGGACTTGATGATTTTAAAGGTCTTTCCAACCTGAATGAGTCTATGGTTCTATGATTTCCTCCTCAGAATTTTTGCAAGACTTGGAGGTAGAAGTTGAGAAAAAAAAACTAACCCTCTGTTTGCACGGTGATTGCAAACCCTTGTCTCTGATTATCTGACATCACTTGCTTGAGGCCAATGACTGACAGTCTCTTCAGTACACCTGACTCCGAGAACCCCAAATTTCCTAAAAACTGCACCATGTCCACCGAGTAGATGATTCAGGTGCCTGTTGTTAAGCATTATGAAAGACTCATTTGCAATTTCTGTCTGTGTGAAGGGTTTTTTTAACTAGAGAAAATGTGAGGCAATATTTTTTAACTTACCTAAACTGTCATAAATTATAAATGTGCTGGATGAAGCTTTTTTTTGTGTGTTTACTTCATGACATTAATTGCTCAGGAAATAAAAATCAAGCAATTAGTACCTCTAAAAAGGATATGTACACATAAATGTAAGACTTGTGAACACAGCTGGAAAGCTGGAGAGTATGAAATAACTTTGATCTGTGCACTCTTTGTATAGAACGTACTGTGTGGCCAATCACAGTGTACCACAACACAAGTGATCACTTCTAACATGGTGTGTAACACATAACAGAATAAAGAGACAAACTCCTGTTTTTATTACAATTGAATTCTAAAATCATCACTAACAGTTAGGATCCATTACTGGGAAACTATTGTCAAATGGTATAATAAATCAATGTGTTAGAAGCATTCAGTACTCTGTATGCACATCACACTTGCTCATTTTATAAATGTTCTTTTGTACACTGTAAAATTTGTAGATAAATACAGATGTGCCTCTTTATGCAGTTTATTTTCTAGCATCTCCCTTGGTCCTAGTTTTTTTAGCACAAAAGTCTCTCAGCTTTTGGCCCTTGTTCTCATGATCTCCTTTCAACACAATGTGTAGGTTGCCTAACATGAATTACATTCCATGCCCTGCATTAGGAAGTTTGGAGTGAATTCCTTTCTGGCAATACAGTGCCTGGCAATGGGACTGCAGAGCATTTGCTGTAGACATGGGGCAATCCAGAATACTTTCCAAATGCACAGCTGAATGGGACCACTCCATACCAACAGTGAGGAAAACCTGGATGAGGGAACCAGGTCTTGAGCAGGCAATGCTGATTCTTCATTTTTTTCACTTTGATTCTTACAAATAAGTCAAACCCCACATAAATTAATTGTCCTTTCTGCATAAAACGTGCTGATTACTCCCTGCACAAGGCACACTCTTTAACCAGATAGTTGACTTAAATCTTGCATGGATGTATGCCAGGTAGGGAAAAAGTGGGATCAAACCAGTAGTTCTGTGACACACAAGCACTTCCTCCAAAGGCCAGCAGTACACAGTGAGAGCAAGATGCCACTCACCTGGTTATGGGTGGTTATGGGTGCTGCACTATTTTAGTTCTGCTCTATTGTGCCCAGCTGAGAAGGCAACTTCTTTTTTTGCATTCAGTCAGCACCTGCTCCACTTTGTGTGCTGCCAATGGGCCCTGTGTGCTTGACAATGGTGCAGGGAGGAGGATAGGGGAGGGGACTGCAGGTCACATGCAGATAAATGAACCTCTGTGCTTAAGAAATGGGATAGATGAGGCAGTCTACCAAGGAAACCCAAATTTAAACATGGGTTACCTGTGGGTTTAAGTATAACCACACAATGAATTCCTCTGGTCTCCCAAGCCTTCATGATCACGAACAAAGTGAGGTTCTAGTTGGAGGCTGGGAAGACTTTTTGAGCTCACCAGAGACTGCATTATGAATAAGTATGTTGGGCAAGATTTAACCCAGCTGACCTGAGTAAACTGCTTACCTCACCTAGCAGCACGGACAACAGTTCATATGCTCAGTTATTGTCATAACTTGCTTACAAGTTCGAATGGCTCCCCAAGTAAATAAAACTGCAAATAGCAAGGAGAGGAAATGATTTATCTTTACTCTCTCTCTCTTTTTTCTTTTTTCTTTTTTCTTTTTTCTTTTTTCTTTTTTCTTATTTTTCTCTTTCTTACCTTTTTTTTTTTTTTTTTTTTTTTTTTTTTTTTTTTTTTTTTTTTTTTTTTTTTTTTTTTTTTCTTTTTTTTTTTTTTTTTTTTTTTAAATTTATTTCGGGAACCATTAAACATCAAAATCTGATGGTTTCCTATTTCATCACTTCTGATATGCTAGGCAATGTTTCCGTGCTATCTGATGAAAGATTCTGTAGAGGACTTCTTTTCAAAATGACTCCTCTCTTCAATCCTAAGAACATCATAAAGTTAACATTCAGAAAATTTTAGAAATGAAAATGAGGACTGTGTCTGCAGCTCAGGCTGGGACCTTGTATTTTCACTTTTATCCTTATAGACTGCAGAATGGAAACATTGAGAAATATCTACACTGGATCATTCTTATAACATCATACATTCTGTTATGGTCAGACTGGTGGAAGAAAGAATATAAAAAGGAGAACCTCACACTTCTTTTTTTTCCTTACTCTTCAGGCCATTAGCTTAAATATTACTTCCTATGAAATGAGAGTTAAACATAACTTGCAATGATACACTTTCTAGGATTAAGGATTTTTTTCTTCTAGATTTTGTTGATCTGGAACTCTTTCATGATTTTTCCAGTTCATATGTTGCAGCTATTCATCTGTATGTATACATATGTAAAATTCTGCTTAAAATTAAATAAACATATCTGTAAAAAATCCTACAGCATAACTAAGTTCTTTGCCAAGATAAACATACCCTTCAGTGCAAAGGTGTGACAGTGGTGACACTACAGGTCAGAGTATGTAAAGTAATGCTCATTATTCTGAAATTTTTCCCCAAAGACTATGACCTTCAGTGAAAATAAACAACATTTTGAAAGTAAAGGTAATGCAATTATTCATAGGCTGTTTTGGATTAGTTGGCAGAAAAGCAAATATTTCAGTTTCAGCTTGAAAATCAAGCCATTATTTAACTTTCAATGTGCAGTTCCCATAGTAAATTCATTTTTAATGGGATGGTGTACCTGGTTTGTACTTGGTAATTCAGCTATAGGAAATCTGAGCTGTGCCCCATAAATCAATCTGAATGGTATGCCATAAGATGGCAATAAATTTATGAGCTGCCTTAAAAAAAAAAAAAAAAAAGAACAGAGCGTGTATTAAGTATTTTATGTCTTGTACAGATTGAAATTCAAATCTTTGACTCTAGAAATAAAACTATGGGAGATTTTAAAATTATAAAATCTCATTTGGGTCCCCTGGAATTCTTTGTATTTAATCTATTCCTGGCCTGAAACTGATCCCTTTCGGATTTACTGGAAGATCTGGCTGTAAGTCACTTTCAGGTAGTGTCGCAGAAGTAGCTGAAAGATAATGTACATTTGTGCTCCTGGAAAATCTTTACTAATGGGGAACTGTAGCTATGTATGTGACAGCTCTGTTTGTCTCTCAGGTCATTCGTTTCATAGCTGACAGCAGGGGCCTGGAGTTTTATGACATCCCCTCTCAGAGGCCCTGGGTGAGCACATGGACCTGCATCTTTGCTGAGACACCAAACTGGCTTTGGACAGCCACAACGTCTCTCCCAGGGAAACAGAGGGAATATTATAATGGGTTGATTTAATGACTAGTTCATGCAAAGCTGAAAATCTGACAGAGCAAGCAGTAATAATGTCATTGCCCTGTTGGTACCAACAGAAAGTTAAAAAAAAAGAATGTACTAATGTTGAAATCCTGAAGGACACACCGAAAAAGGGATTTCTCGATTACATGATGCTTGATTTGGTAAATCAGAGCAACAATATGCTATGTTGTGCTGAACTTTTTCTCCTCTCCTCTTGCACATTCACACCTTCACTTAAATATCTCAGGTTCTGTTTAGGGTCATTTAAAAATGAAATCTAATTTTCATTCGAGCATAGTTGGTTCAAGCCGTATTAAAATTAGGTCATATCTTACTACGTAAAGAGATAAAAATATGAAAATTAGGAATAAGAATTACCATGTTAGATATATGATAATTTAAATAAATGTTTATGTACATACGGTATATGATATCAGTGTCTACCAAAAAATCATTCTGTAAGGGAAAGAGAAATTTTGTTGACTTTTCATAGAATCATAGAGTTGTTAAGATTGAAAAAGATGTTTAAGACCATGGTGTCCAGCTGTTAACCCAGCACTGACAAGTCCACCGTTAGACCATGAGCTTAAGTGTCACATCTACATGTCTCTTAAATTCCTCTGGTGATGATGATCCCACCACTTCCCTGGACAGCCTGTTCCAGTGCTTAGCAACCCTCCAAGTGAGGAAATTTTTCCTACTATCCAATCTAAACCTTCCCTGGCATAACTTGAGGCCATTTCCTCTTGTCCTGTTGCTTCTTACTTGGGAGCAGAGACTGACCCCCACCTGACTACAGTCTCCTTTCAGGCAGAGAACAAGAAGATACCCCCTGAGCCTCCTTTTCTCCAGGTTGAACAACCCCACCTCCCTCAGCTGCTCCCTGTTAGTCTCTTCTCATGTGATCCAGACCCTTCCCCAGCTCTGTTACCCTTCTCTGGATACGCTCCAGCACTACAATGTCTTTTTTGCAATGATGGGCCCAAAACTGGACACAGGATTCGAGGTATGGCCTCACCAGTGCTGAGTACAGGGGAACCATCACTGTCCTGGTCCTGCTGGCCACTGTCCTTGATCCAAGCCAGGCTGTCATTGGTCTTCTTGGCCATCTGGGCTCGCTCCTGGCTCGTGTTCAGCTGCTGTTGACCAGCACCCCCAGGTCCCTTTCTGCCAGGCAGTTTTCCAGCCGCTCTGCCCCCAGCCTATAGGGTTGTTGTGACCTGTTACTTGGCTGTCTGGAACCTCATACAATTGATCTCATGCCATTGATTCAGCCTCTCCAGATCCCTCTGTAGACCCTTCCTGCCCTCCAGCAGATCAACACTCCTGCCCAACCCAATGCTGTTTGCAAACTGTATGGGGGGGCACTTGTTCCCCTCATCACATCATTGATGAAGATGTTAAGCTGGGCTGGTCCCAGTACTGAGCCCTGATGAATGCCACTTGTGGCCGGGCACCAGCTGGATGTAACTCCAATCACCACCACCCTGGACCTGGACATTCAGCCATTTTTTTTTACCCATGAAGCATATTTTTTTACCTGTCCAAGCCATGAGCAATAGTTTCTCCAGCAGAATAATGTGGGAAATAGTGGCAAAGGTGTTACTAAAGTCCAGGTAGGCACATCTACAATCTTCTCCTCATCCACTAAGGGGATCCCCTTGCCATAGAAGGAGAACAGTTGCTCAAGCAGGAGTGTTTCATGTTCTTGACAGCAAATATCATGAACAATACTGGTTGTGTAAGTGATTTTTATATGAATCTGTTTATTGAGGCTGAAATATGTGGGCTAAATGTAAAGGGAGAAAAGTATGAACTGAATAAGTTGATGCTAGAGAGATAAAGAAAATTCAGACCTCTTTATTTGTGTTTCCAATAAGTGGCTAATGAGTAAATGTTCAATTCTCAGAATGATAAAGGATGTATCTCTTTTTTTCAGCATCTGGATGGCAAATTTTGCTCTGGGTCAGGTTTTATCATGATTGGTCCACATGTTTTGCTTCATTAGGATTTCAATATTTCTCACCTCCGGGTATTTTGAATCTATTTCTCTCCAGAAAGCAAGAACGTAGAAGACATAAGAATCCATCATGCTTAACCTTTCCTACAAGGTACTGAACATATGTTTTAAATCGTGTTAAAAGGGCTGACAGATATTTCAGTGAAATGCAATTTCCTTATTAAGAACTTCAGTCCATTTAGTTATTGGTTCTACTGTACACCTGAATTTTCGTCATCTGTTTCTGGAAATGTAGTGCTTTTCCATGGTTTTATATATTTGGGGAGTTAACAGTGATTCCAAAGAAGCTCCCCGTCTTTGAAATGAGTGATCTAAAGACAGAGAGGAATATATTGTGTGGTGTATGTTCTGGGTAATCTACTAATACAAAGGATAGAATAGAATAGAATAGAATAGAATAGAATAGAATAGAATAGAATAGAATAGAATAGAATGTTTCAATTGGGAGGGACCTTCAGTGATCTAATCCAACTGCCACTCACAATCTTCAGATAACCTTTTAAAAAAGAGACTGACTATGGGACTACTTTCAAAGCATGCAGAGTCTAAACATAACATCCTGCAATTCTGCCACTGCATGGAGCAGAGCAACAGCCAGGGCGGAGCGGAGCAACAGAGCAACAGTATTCATTTTGATTTGACACTGCTTCACCACAGGCATCTGATTTTGGGTCAGTTTAGAGAGTGATCAGCAAGGGTTTGTGTCTTGCATTTGATAAAATTTTGATAAAGTCTCACTGATATTTTAAAGTTCAAAATGACCTAGTTCCAAGAAATATATTTTTAATGCTGTGAAAAAAATAATATCAAAGACAAATGAGAGTTGCTATAAGTAGACTATATATTCCAGTTGAAAAACCAAGCCCTGCATGTTTCTTCTTAACCTTGCCATGAGACAGGTCTTAAGCAAGATGAATTAAAAAATTTAAAAAAAATAAAATTTATTCAAATGTTGACTGAGGCTTACTTTCTCAGCAGTGGTAGTGAGGTGCTAGGTGAGATCCAGAAGGCAGCCACCTGAAGAAGTATAAACCCTACTGTCAGCTGTTTCCCACCATCATTCTCTGCTCATACAGCTACATACATGGTGATGGAAAGGTAAGGTTGTCCTCCTTTCACTGAAGACAACCCTTTGCAGGGCTTTGCTTCTCCTCTAATGATACACCCAAGTGCCCTATAGAGAGCCCATGAGAAAAGAGGGAGTTTGGCTGATCATTTCCAGCCTTTACTCGTATTCCTCCTTCCCCTGCTCTCTCTTCCACCAATATTTCCTTACCTGCAGGCAAAGAAGAGATTTTCTGAAAGATCTGAGTAAAAGACTTTGATTTATGTATCAAAGGGAGCACAGTCACATCTGCAACACACATCGTTTCTGCCTCCACATCTTCCTTATAAAACTGGCAGAAGCCTTTCTTTTACATGTCCTCCTAAGACTTTTGCTACCTTTGAAATGTGGGTAATGAGCTAAACCTCCTGAAGTTTTTCATGGTGGTGAAACTTGTAATTAATGTTGAAAAAACTCATCTTACAGAAGACATCACTATTTCATTTTCATTTCTTCACATCTTTAGAACAGAATTTTGACAATATCCACAGATTTCCTGTCCTACTCCTCTTGCTCCTAAAGAGTTTCTGTAAGTGGGGAAACATTTTTGTTGAAGGAAATCACTAAAACCTCTTACTTTCCTCAAATGTTTTTAAAATTAGCCAAAGAAATACCTCTAAAAGAAAATAGCTTTTAAAATCTTTCCAAGTTTGCTTTCCTCAGTAACTTAGTGTTTTAATGCATGTTACTAGCTGCATACCTCCAGTTCTGAAAAAACACTTTTGAAAGTAAACTGGATGTTGTCAATAAACTGTTTTTCATGAAGTGCAGTCTTAATATAGGAATATAGATGTGATCTGGCAGAAATAGCAGCAGGAGACATTTTCCAGGCTATGAAAATCTTCCTCTAAAAGCCGCAGTAGAGCAGACCCCAAGCCACGTGGGTGCTTTGATCTCATATCTCCTAATCTCATATCTCCATAAGCAAGTATGGATTTCTTTTCAACTGAACTATCAATACCTGAATTTCATGAGTTTTTGTAGGATTTAACATTTCTGCTTTTGGAGATAGCAGCAACCTGTTAGCAGCTCCATGCTTCTTTACAAATATTTCTTGTCAATCCTATTTCTATTTTAATATACTTCCAATGTTCAGTGTATTTTGTGTGTTTTTATAATTTTAGAAATTCTCTAGAAGTTTATGAATGTCCAAAAGTGATGGTAATATTTGAGTTCTGCTGTTTTGCCAAAACAATGCACCTTAAGTACAGGTCTATCACATAAACTGGGCAGCACTACCTTGGTTCTACTTGAAAAGTAAGATAGTATTGACTGAGAAAGAAAAGAGCATGCAGTGCGCAGCAGAACATCTGCTACTGCAGCAACAAGTGTTTTGATGGAGCTACCTAATCCTTCAGCTAAGCCAGACTTGTTATTTTTAAATGGAAAACCTGAAAAAAAGAGGTCTTGAGGTAATAGAAATGTAGATGTTCTAGTCTGGTTTTTCTTTTATCACAAATTACATAGACATGAGATGTTATCACATACAGCTGACAGAAGTGTTTCAAATGAAGAACAATAACTGTGTGCAAGATAAATTAAATTATTTTTCTTTGTGTAGCTGTCAGATAGTCACATGATTATTTTTTCTATGTGTGAGGATTGATTGCTGGTGAATTTCACAAGTGGAAACAATCTTAATTGCAAAATATTCCATCCTTTTCTTTATTTTCAAAGGAAACATGAATATAAGGTTTTTTTATAACATTATGATTTCCAGGCACAATAAAAATAGAAAGAGAGAGGACACAAAGCCTCTCTTGTATTTTGCTGACAATAGCTAGGTTCTCAAAGCGCTTCGCAAGACTGAGTGAATTAAAACTCATCAGACCAATGTGTTAAGCTCATAATATTTTCACTCCTGTATTACAGCTAGGGAAACTATGGAAAAAAGCTACCAAGTAGAACACATGAAACACAAAAGAACCATTATCTGTTTCAACTTAATTGTGCATTTTACCTACTGTCCTGTGTTTTTCCGGCAGTTTCCTCAGTTGTGCAAAGAATACACAAGTTTTCCTTGCAAAACTGGAAAATATAGAGGGAAATGTTCAGGTTGCCACTCTCAGATGTTTTACTAATTGTATTGTCCCTTCACAAAAATGCCAGAATTGTTCTGCCAAACATCTTTGCCCTCAGTATTCTGGCATAATACAACATTCCTTTTGACATCTTTGAGAGCAGGCACAAGGTAGGAGGGAATGAGTTAGACAATGGCATAAAATTAACTGGAGAGTCAGACAGAGATCATCATCAGAAGGGATTAAAGATGGAAATATTTTATGTAGAACTGTTCTCCATTAAATATTAGAGCTATTTGCAATATTTTATGTGCTGTGCAAGAAATACCTGCATCATAAATTATTATCTTGGGGTGATTTTATGATAATACTGTATTCCCCTATTGTCTGCTTTATGCCCAGAAATGGGTCCCACAGCTTTAAGCTGGGTCTGAGGACAGTGTCGAGGGGAAGCTGGGTGAATTCTTCAGCGTGGTTTGTGTTCAGGGACTCACACACACTCCCCTGTATTGCTCGGCTCTGCTTGCAGCACGAGACAATTTCTTTTCCTGCTCCTAGCCAGCTTGTGAGCTGGGATGAAAAGTTTTTCCAGACTGTATACTGAAATCTTTGGGTAATTTTTTCTTTTTCTGGAACTGTTTGGCTTAGCTGTGATCTGAGAACCAGATCATTGGACACTGCAGGCCGGCAGGGAGGCCACGGAGACTCTGCATCCTGGCCTGGACCTCGAGAGACGCCAAGCTACAGACAGAGCTCTAAAACCACCAGCTTTCTCCACATCGAGGAGGTTTAATATCTTAGCAGTTATTCATTTTGTTCCCATGCCCTGTGGGCACTCTGCTTGTTAAATAAATAACTTTTTTCACTTTCATCCAAGAAATTCCTTTTGCATCAGTGGGGGAGGCAGTGCCAAAATCTGTCTTTAGAGGAGACTTTTTTTCCAGAGTGTTTCTCCCTAAACTTGTCGCAAACCGGGACAGTTATATTGACTTTAACTTCTGCATGATACTCTCACTCTGAAGGGAGAGTAAACTGCCTTACATTTCAAGGCTGCCATTTCAGCACCCGTGAAGAAAGGAGTTGCTGCTGAGCCACGCAGTGACCACCAACACCATCTGCCTGCAGGGAAGGCCTGTCTAGGGCTTGCAGGGCTGGTCCCTTCACAGGTTGCTACATGATAACATCTCTGCCTGCACGCTCTAAAAATTTGAAGAGCTCTTTCCTGTATGAAATTAGGACCTTTCCAAGAGGCAGGAGGAAAGTGAAGAGATTAGAGCAGAGGAAGGAATATCTGACAAATCCATCCTCTAACCAGGTGTATTGCTGAGTTCCTGAAGAGAACATATTATCTAGATTCATTGGATTTACATGAAAGACATTACCAGAAAGGATCTTTCCTTTTTTCCCTTTCATTGCTTTGAGGGTGATTAACAGTGCCTGTACTTTCACTGCTGCACCTGCAGGTACTGAAGAGATGTATTCACAACAGCAAGCAATTTCACAGCATGAGCACTCAGAAACATTATTTATTACTGCCATTCCAACTAAAAAGTCTGAGACTGCAAAATAGTAACACATTCAAGATCTCATCACTCATCTGTAATTTGCATTTTTCATGGATACAAACCTGGCTGGCTAATTGGGAAGTCATTTGACTTGAGACTTTATATACTTTTACCTTATGATGGATTCAGCATGAAGAGAATATATTGTGTTTTCATTACTTAGAGCCAGGAGCAATTTTCAACTGTGTGTTTTCTAGTTTCAAACAAGAGAAAAGATTTATATGCGAGAGTAACAGATTGGCCCGTCTAACTCAGCATACTTCCAGCAGTTGCCACCAATGCAGTGGCTGTTGCTGAGAGTGTGCCCTTTCCCGATGCTTTTTTCAAAGAATGCACAGTTATACAAAAATAGGCAGTGGTAGTAGAGCAATGGAAATTCCTCTTTGTTCAAAGAGTGCAGGGGATGAGCACTGCAATGAAGGAAATCAAATCTCCCTCCAGTTGTGTTTTCTATCGTCAGGGTGAAGGAAAGAAGACTAAAACTTGAATATGGAAAGATGGTTAATTTCTGAAACATGCCATAGACAATCCACAAGCACAGAGTGAATGTTACCCATCTTTCTGTGTGTCACTGCGTACCAATACCCAGTATGGGCATGGTAAAGGTCCAGCTAAAGGGACCAAGCTTGCTTGTGGTTTGTTAATCGTGAAGTGCAGAGAAAGGCCTTGCAGATGGAGGTAGACTGTCACAAGTCTAAAAAGCTGGAAAACATCAGCATCCCTCCCCTTGCTGTGATACAGCTGTCAAGGAAAAGCACCCTATGTTTCTAAAAAGGAGTCATGCATAGGCACAAAAAGGACTGTCCTGTGGCTTTCCCAGACAGCTTTCTTCATGGAAAGAGTACTTGGAAATCTACTTTAGTCAAGATTAGTCTTGCATGGTCTAAGGATATATATGGATGCTGTAAAGCCAAGGCAGCCTTCGGTGTTTAGATTATAAATATACCTGTAAACTTTTGTTAATGTTCCTTACTTATTGTGTACAGAAGAAAATATAATTTCTTCCAATAGAAAATACGTAATGGAAATAAATTTCTATGTACATGTCGCTGTGTATCACATTTAAAATGACTAATAAAGTAGATATTTTAGGGTCAGGTACAAGGAGTACTGTGTCTGGGAAGACACAATAATGACGCTCTCACACCTGCCAGGTTCAGCAGAAAGGAGGGGAAAGCCTTTATTATTGACATATCTCACATTCTTATGCAAATCCCAACTCCACAAGGGATTGGAGGACACGGCACTTCCTTCTCAATCGTACTGGAGAAGAAAGATGCTCCTCCAAGTTCTCTTACCACAAAAGGAATGAAAAACAGAAAATTCCGTTAAGTAAACACTGGCTATTATTTACACGAAACTGTGTGAAAGAATCTGACTCCAAGGTTAAAAACAGAATGCTTAGCAAAAACCAGGGCAACAGAGTACAACTTACAACTAGCTGCTGTATAATATGTTGCATTCGAGGCATAGCCTGATAGAAAAACAGATTTCATGGAGCTGTGTTTACACCCACAGGACGTTCCTTTGGTGTGGTCCCTCTTCTCAGGTACTGCAGGAGCTCTGCACCCACTTCTGACATGACTCAGAAGAGCGAGTTCTGCTTCTCTTTAATGCTGCCCAGGAATTCAATCAGTCCATAAACCACATCTCATCAGTGGTGGGTTTGGGTGTGTCCCACATACTCAGCACAGCAAAACGCTTTGTGCACGCTCGAGTAGTGCGATGGCAATAGGGAGACATCACTTGAGCGAGTCGTTGTAGAAACCTAGTGACACATTAAAGGATTTTTGGCTCCATCATTTCGTCACTTCGTTAAATAAAGCAGTAAAACATACAATCTCTGAAACGGGGATGAAAAAGGGGAGAAAAAGAGAAAGAGTATTGCTTTTAAGGCGGCACATCGCTGAACTCGAGAGTGGCTGAAGCGCGTTACAAACAAAAGCAGAGCGCCCTCGTGTGGCCCCCGGGACAGGCGGGACACGCACAGGACACGAATTTCGTGTTGTCATGGGAATATTCTGCAATTAGGGTCTTCTGTATGGGCAGAGATTTCCGCTTACTAATTCCATCATTTTTGAGGGAATTTGCAAAAGCTGTTCTGGTAAGCGTAAGGAAGCTTATTTTAAATGTACACACTCCAAAGCGTTTTACTTCCTTCCAGTTTGGCAGTACTACACTATGTTATTTTTCATGTCTGTGAGAATTTCCTTTAAAAAATGCAAGGACTATTGGTCTAGTTACTATTGGTTTTTTTTTTTCTTCTTTCTGCATGCTACTAAATTTTATTTCATAAATTTAGTTAATTGTATTGTAAATTTTCCAAAATACTCCCGTGTTTTCTTTCTGCCATTTACTCTTTTTTTTTTCTCTCCATAAAAATGTATTTGACATATTTCACTTCACAACTGAGTTTAATCTGTGGACCTGGCAAAAAGAAGATCAGATGCAAAACTGATAATGTTGAATGCACTTTCAAAAAAATTATATTGCCATATTCCTGGCTTGATAAAACCTCAATTTCATGAATATGTGGTTTATTTATAGGATTAGGAAGAAAAAATCAAATTTGTAGAAAAATACAATACAAGAAAGAGCCAAGATCAGTGAAGAACTGTGTTTCTGTATGTTGTCTCTTTAATTTCCGGACATCTGGTCTAAGTCTGTATGTTTTGTATTAAGAAATAAATGTTAATTTACTGTATTTACTAGTGATTTAACCAGATTCAACAGGTGAATTTTCACGTGTTTTTATATTGTCACCATATTTCTGAATATACAGACATTCAGCATTAGAATCCATTTCTTCAACAGTTGGAACCGAAGTTCTAACACAGTAAGAGAAATCAAACTACACGACCCTTTCTTTTTTTTTCTACACATTCAAATGGACACAAAATAATGGAAACTGGTCTTCCTTTATTAAAAAATGTCACAGAACACTCAGTTCTACAAATGAATCATTGTCTGTACAACGGCGCAGGATAAATAGACCTATTTAATTCACTGGTTAGATTAAATATAAACTAATATTTATCTCAATGTTCATCAAGAAATGTGAGTCTTTTATCAACATTTAAATACAGTATATCAGATGTTATTTTATATGTTATTTTGGTAGATATTTTAATGCAAGTCAATCACTCAGTGTTGACATCCTCAATCAATTGACATGTGAAATAGTCCTAAGTATAACAATGTTTTCATTTGGCCAACAGATGACAAAGGAAAAATGATGGGGAAAAAGTAGAACTATTCTCATCCTCCTATGAATTCCTGCTCAGAAATTGCAATAAAATTTACTGTTTTATCAAGGCTTGCTGGAACTTATTTTCGAAGAGTCACCAGCAAGCCAACCCATCAATTTTTCTGTGTCATATGGAGACAACATGGAAACTGAAAACTGCACTCAGCTGTTTTGCTTTTTGGGAGAACATGGTGGGATTAAGCAGTCACCATTTACCACACATTTTCTGTTGCTCACTGTGTACTCTGTCATGCAGTGTCTGTGTCTTCTGCGAGTTTTCACAAATTCTATTTTTTTTTTCATTGTATTAATAGAAATGTGCATGTCCAGGACATAGGCACCACTGAGCAGACATGTGCATATCTGTGCACACACACACAGGAAAAGAAATTACTCTCAGTTAGCGTTGCCAGATATGTATCTTTCCAATCATCACTATTACGTGTAAATATTTAGTAATGCAGTTGGTTGTAGTTTGGGGGTTTCTTTATACTTCTGCATTCTAATACCAGTCTTTAAGCGAATACATTCACTTTTGCAAAACTAGCAATTTTTTTTAAGCAAAACATTGGAAAAAATGAAACTGTAACATTTTCTGTATGAAAGATTTAATATGTTAAAGGGATATGTTTTGATCAACAGAGGGCACTCTATGGTTTTCAAAGGAGCCTAATAGAAGCTTAAAAGAGTTCAGTAGGAGATGACTGAGTGTGGTTTTCAAAGAGCCTTTAGTACTGGTCAATCTATAATTTATTGGAAATGCTACTGATTTCCACAATAACATAGAGTACAGGAATGAAAGAGAACCCCATCATTTGATAAAGTCAGATACTAGGATTAAGGCTGTGATGTACACAGTTAGCTCTCAGTTACATCTTCAAAATTGGAAATTATGTGCAAAAGTTGTAACATACTCTGAGTCAAAAGTGTACTTATCCAGTAATGCAGTAATGACTGTTTTACCCATGCTTTTTGTTTAAACATGATGACTTTTAATATCACACGAGTTGACAGGTCAGGCCCCACTGCTGTTCCATACAAGATATTTCTCCCAGTTCATAAATAGGTTAGTTTCCTGACACCAGCCTACCTTGTGCTATCAGCTTTACTGACTATTTTTACTTCTGTCGTTCCCTTATTTTCAAATAAAATGATTGCATTTAGAATTAGAACCTGAAGGGGAATTTTGTTAGAGCAAACTGGATATTTCTAGTCTGTCTGCCTAGAATGCATAAAAATAAAGCAATAAAGACATAGAACAAAATGATTCATTGATACCATGTAAAACTTCAGAAATTACTTTAACTGAGATTTTCATATAGAAGCCAAATTGTGAGAACTTGGCAGAAGTACTGCAGGCAGAACTATCATACATAGTGTGCATGTATTTCTATAAAGTAGACTCATTCTGCTTAAAACCCTAAAACTCAGACAGGGAAAGCAATGCTACCTGCCCACCCTGGAGAATGCAGGAGCTGAGCACTGACACAGCTTAAAGTAGGTGCATGTTTCTCATTAACAAACCCTCAAGCATGTGATCTATACGTAAAGGTGGGGCAGTACAGGCATCTCCAGCTAGAGAGAGGATGCTAAAAGTTAAAGCAGAGAGAAGTGCAGGAGGTCCTCATGCTATCCATTCCTCCTACAGTAACCCTCCCAAGAATTACTGTATAACGTGTGCCTGTAATTACAGACAGTAGGAGAGCCAGTGAAGAACCAGTCAAAGTTTAGAGGGCAATTTCTTCTCTCTTTGCTGTGCCTGTGAGTGTGCAATGAATTGAGAGAGGCAGCTGGAAGTGTGTGTCAGTCAGAGCCCAGCTCTCACAAGGAATGAGGATTCCTTTACCGCAAACCTGGCGCGTAGAAATTAAAAGCTGTTTTCCTTGCTTTAACACTTACATTTGCCAACAGCTGTTTCAACATTTATAAACACAATTCCCACTGGCTGCCAAATTACCATAAATTCATTTCTGCATATTTTTGAGTACTAGGCATAAAAATAATTACGTCTGATTAAATCCATTTATGCTTTTACACCTTTCAAATGTATACTAGATATGAATTGTTGCAATGTACTATATCTAAACAAAAATTTCATTATGACTTCGAGGCAGGTTATCTTCAGAAGCTTACGAAGCAATAATTTATTAGGTATGGTCAGGTCATGGTATTTCACAGTTTCATTCCAGCTAGAGAACACAGTGTTTGGTAAGTGACAGCACAACTCAGGGCAGCAGCATGCTCTAGGAGATTCAAGTATTCTTTCTGCGTTCAGCTTCATTTAAGTGAATTCTTTCAGTGTTATAGATACCTTAAAAAATCCTGTCTATAGGAGAAGGAGACCTTCAGCGTGCTACTACAAAATGCTGCTTCTGTACTAGGTGTGTTTTCTCCCCCTGGAAACTTAAACTGTGGCTAGTGTTGTTGAACACTTGTTCCTGCAGGGAAATGGGCATTTAACTTGTTCAAGTATGAAGTGTGTGTGATGCTGGCAGGCACCGTGCTTGAGAGTGTGGAGCTACAGAGATCGAGTTTGCTTCTTCCCGTTGAGCAGGAGATGCCTTTCATCACACAATGTTTAACCTTACGCGTTCTGCTGCAGCCCTGGCTAACACTTCATTTTAAGTGTGCCAGCATTATTAATTCATTTGGTATTCACTGTAATAACACTGATCATAATTAACTCATTCTGTAGACTTGTGAGTGTTTTAAGTGCTCACACGGAATTCCACTGCAATTCAGCATTAATTAAGGTACCACCTAATTTTCGCAGAGAAACGAGAGCGTGTGATCTGTCTCATGAGGTAACTCCCTTAACATCTCAGAGCGGTCCAAATATTTGGAGTGTATGGATCCTCTGAACATGTTGGATATATTCCCTCTCTGAGGAAAATGGTGTATACCATGCGGATAAATTATGAAAGAACAATATTATCCAACATGCAATGCACACATGCCTATTCTGTATGTAGAGTACATTGCAGTGCATTTAATACTGATAAACACATTTCCACTTTATAAAATATGAAAACAGCCAAGCTGCTTTCCAAGATCTTATAAGAAAAGCTATAAAAGGAATATCTTTAGATTTATAAAATACCCTCCTTTTAATTTTATAAAACTATAGCCCATATATACGTATTAATATACAGCAGCTGAAGTAATCATATCGTATCAAATGCCATGTATTAATTTAATCAACCTGCTTGCTGCAAAGATATTGTGAACTAAATTATTTCCTTTAATTGAAAATAGGCATAAAATTGTTATGCTTTTTAAAAGTACCTTGTAAATCTGAAAATTAGTACACTGTAAAGTAAAAATACATGCTCCATTTCATA
The DNA here is from genome assembly GCA_013397175.1 of Platysteira castanea. NCBI lineage: Eukaryota > Metazoa > Chordata > Aves > Passeriformes > Platysteira > Platysteira castanea. The sequence goes on from VYXC01000513.1 coordinate 219,647, forward strand.
GCAACGTAATAAAGTACAGAGACAGAAACATGATTTCAATGCATCTTTTAAACTAATATTTTCAGGGATGATTTACTTTGTTGGAGAAAATTAATCTAGGCAAAAACTGGGCAGGTAAGGGCTCAGCCTGCAAGCTGATTTTCTCTGCTACGATTTCTTGAAAATTCTTTCAAAATTACTCACTTTTGCTCATTTTCAAATGATGGAGAGGGCAGATTTATGTAAAGTGTATCTGTACATTGTGTGCTCACACAAAACCAGATCACTATCTACAAAGTATTTGGGATGTGTGTTTTATCTCATTTGATATGCCTCGACTTGTGTGATAATTTTTCATTTCGGTATGCTAAACCCCACCTTGATAATAAAAAGGAAGTTTCAAAACTGAAAGCAATGTCATATGATTTAGGCTGCTGCCTCATGTTTAAATTATATTCATTAAACTATGAGTCCACAAAGTCCTCTGAATGAATTTCTCTTGGTCTACATGGAGGAATCAAGGGAACTAAAAATAAACAGAATTCAGCCAGTAAATGTCTTAAAATAGTATTGATTTCTTTTACAGTCCAAGCCCATATCATGGAACAGTCTCACCATTGGAAATCAATGGCAAAATTTTAATTGACTTCCACAGAGCCAGTATATCATCTATGAAATTTAAGATTAAGGCTGGGCTTTATTTTTTAACCCACTGCACTGCAAACTGCAGCTAGAATAGTGGTCTACTGTTCTTTAATAAGTAACTATGATTCTCATTAGTAAAAATGTGTTATATACTAAGTGGAAGAAGAATCCAAATATCCTATACTATATTAATTAGTGAGACAACAAATATGAGGTGTTTAGGCAGAGCATACTGAGGTTTAACACTGCTTCTTAGAACTCACAATATCTTAAATTTCAGTTTGAAAGACATTTTATTTTTGAACACAGAAATGGTGAGGAAATATATTTTTACTTTAGAAAAAACCCATAACATTTGATTTATAACTTCTCAGGTTGTAGATCTGTCACACAGGCTACTTTGTGGGGTGACGACCTACTTCAGAGTGCATCCAAAGGTGTTTAGGTGCCCATTAGTGAGTTTTACAGAAAGATTAAGGGCAAGCCCTGAATGAAGATCCCTAAACTGAACAAGTGTGCCTTGCACTCTATATTTTCTATTTCTAGAGTTTAGGATCTTCATTTTCTAGAAGCACTACAATTCATGACTCATAATCTTGCTGGATTATGTTGTCAGAATTTATTTAGGCAACAACCCCCTAAGAGGGAAATTCATTTTGAGAGCCTTGCTGTTGCAATAGACATTTTTTACCTTGTCTAGTGATTGTCACCTCTTAATTACTCCCAGAGCAAGAGCTTTGAAAACCCATTTGACTGAGACAGTAGTACAGTTATTTCATTTATTCTTGAATTTCTATAGTGTTTCTCATGTGGAAGGAGAGGTGGATCTTGAGTCATGCAGCTCAGCTCTCAGTTTGACCCTCCCAAGGGCCATTTGTAGCTTCATCACATGGAGCTTAATCTAGTCACTGCCTTGCAAATGCTCCAGGTGCAATTTCCATTTTTTTTTGTGTGTGTTGTCTTATTATTTTGGTGAGAAAATAATTTCTTTTCTCTCAAAGTTCTCTAACATGAAAAAATGTGAAGTATTTTGTCAGTCTCAAAAAGATTCAAAGAAACACGACAGTCATCCAGAGGCTCCTTCTGCATGTGTTTTCTGTTATGCAGTGATAAAGCAAAAAGGAGCAGGGGGGTATTAGGTATCTCTCCTTTTGCTCCTTGCTTACGAAAAGTAAGATGCAATAAGAATTAGTTAGACTCTGTGTTTTGGAAAACATGACAAAGGTACCGATGCCAATAAAAATTCTGTCTCTGTGTGGTTGAGACAGAATTAGATAATGTGATCAAAAAATGGTATTTTCTCTTAATACTCTGAAATAGATTAATAAGTGAAAGCACACAATAACTGATATGAAAAGGATAAATAGAGTTAGAAGTAATATCATAGAACTGATTAACCCTGCAAAAATCTCCTACTAAGGTAGTGTTTACTATAGTGGGTTAGTCCCATGTTAATGAAACATTTAATTATAATGTTTACAACCTCAGTATCAACACAAAAGGGGCTTTCTTTCAAATTAAATAGAAGGAATGTGAATACAACGTTGTCATGTTTTTGCTTAATTTCTGACTTATTTAGTTTCTCTTCGCTGGTAGAAAGAACTCATTTTTCTCCCAAATGGGTATAATAATTTTTAACTGTAATAATAATTAAAATACTGAGAATAATAAAATAAAATGATGATGCAGACTATGACTCAAACTTATCCAGAGCATGAGCTACCATGTCATGCAAGTGGTATCTCAGAAGTTTTTTAAATCATTGAGAAGTCAAGTCAATTAGATTATGCTAATTGTCAGTAACATATAGAATGTAACAGATATTAATAAGTCATATTAGAATTAAATCAGATTACAAAGTAATTATCCGTAGACCAAAAAAATTGCTTTTGCATACCTTGCTTCTATGCACAATTTAAATAAATTGCTCTCTAAATCAAAAAGGAAATACTATTTAAAATAAATATAATCCTTGAAGAAACCAAGTTAGTAACTGAATGTACATAATAGTCTCTATCTCATGGATATCCTCTAGCAGTCATAAAGCTTTCTCAATTCCTTTTGAATTAACCACATGACATCTGAGTTCAGGATGGTGACATATACAGCCAACACCTCTATTGCTCCTGCCTGCCTTGGCATCTGGTCTCCTCATCCACGTCAGAGGAAGCAGGTCTCGGAACTCAGATCCCAGTAGATTAGGAAGGATGTCTTGACACTGCAACATTTAAGTGTGTCACCTTGCATTCAGGACACACTGTTCCTGTAGGACAGTGAATTTGGGCTCCATAAGAACCCACAGGAAGAGGAATTCTTCGTCTGTGTGTGACTATCAAGAGCCTAGGGCTATTCAGACATCACTGAGAAGTGATGCACGATATTTTTAGCTTTAAAAAACTAAAAATAAAGTATTATTACACCCTTACCACATTTTCTTTCAAAGCTATAAAGCTGGTGAGTGAAACACAGAACAGAGAAAAATGGTGGAACTGTGAGAGAATCGTCAAGTAGTTAATGTTGGAAGAGGTCTCTGAAGATCATCTGGGCCAATCTCCTGCTCGGAGCAGGGGCAGCTCCTGCAGGCTGTTTAGGAAGACAAAACAGCAGTTCTGAGCATAAGGGTGGCAGGTTTTTCATGACCATCCCCTCAGCTGCTTTATGACATCAGGCTACTCATTCACTACTCTCTATCTCAGAGGTCCCATCTGTGACAGAAAGATATTAAATTCTAGCACAATTCCTAAACTTTCCCATACTTTCTAGAAAAACTTCTTTCCCATAGCAGTGGGACATTCTTCTAAGATTTTTTAAAAAGCTGCTTAAAGACTTCAAGACTACCTAGAGCACTTGCATGCTATACTTCAACAATGTTGTAACTGCTGTCTTCACAGAGTGTGTCAATATAAATCCAACTATCCATCACGACTGGAGGAGACTTGAACACATCCTGCTCACTGCCTGCAACCTGTTGCAGCGTTGAGCATAGGGAAGCAGATAACCTTCAAGAACTGGAACTTCTTTGATGGATGTTGTGAGCAACACTTCAAAAGCAGTGCTGTCAGCCAACATTCATGATAAGCCCACAGTAATTACCCATTTAAGTACCAATCAAAAAGTAATGGGAGACGATAATTCCCACTGAACACTTCCAGCATGCTCTGTGTCCTAGAAGAATGTGCCTTAATTTACACTGAAACTCATTTAAAAAAAAAAACCCAAAAACTTAAACCCCAACCCAAATCCTAAAAACAAAACCAAAACCAACACCAAAAAACATTTAAGGTTATATACATCCACTTCAGAAAAGACTTCAGATGTGCAATGCCAGTGTTGAAGTTTCAGCTCCCTAAGAATGCAAGGCCAACACTCAGAAAAAATCCTAGTGTTTTTCAAATGCCACTCACTATGAAAGTTCTCAGAATTGGGGTAATAAGAGTGAGGACTTTCCAGGCTGGGCAGTCGGGGTGTGTTGCATTGACTCTACAGCTGGGGTTTGTGCTTATAGCAGATTTCCTCTCTGTCTTCATTTAGTGAGCCTTCACCTGCCAGTTGCTCCAGAGCAAATTCCTCTGAAGCAAATTCCTGTGGCATGCAGACCACAGGACGAGACTAGAGCACGTCAGAGGTGGAAAAAACCCTGAACTGTAAATAATAAGGTCTTCACATCCTCTGCAGAAGCCATTCCACTCCAAGTAGCCACTCCTCTCAGCCCCACACTCCTCATTGTGGGTACAGCCCACAGGCACTATCTCCATTAATACTGTTTCCAAGAGGGAATGAATTGAGTTGATTTATGGTACAATAATTTCTTGCATCTTCTCTTTGAGCTGCTGCATGGAATCAGAACAGGGGTTGAGTTAACGTCCTTGGAGGTAGTCCTTCTACTTTTCCCACCACTTCGGCTGTGACCCCAGTGGATGAGAAAGCTTAGAGATAGCACAGTGTTCCAGAAGTCATTTATTCTGAGGATTTGTTATTGAAAAAACTTAGTATTTATTTAATCCTTATGCTTTTAAGAGACCAAGAGGGAAACGTGCTTTTTCTTTCCTGAAAATTAATGTGAAATTTAAAAAGGATTTAAAANACAAATTCATCATTTTGGGGTTAGGCTGAAGCAGTGCTTATGCACCCTAGGAAATAAATGTGATAAACAAGAGCTAGTTCTTCCTATATGTTGCCATTGGTGATTACTTTATATTTAAATGTTTCTGAGATAGTCAGAGATCAATCTTTCACAGGATCCAAATATGAAATTCAGTCAAACTCAATGACTAACTGACCTCTGTTAGTCATATGTTCTCTCTTCAGCAAATTACTAATAAATGCTTGTAGGAGGAATGTCAGACAAGATTACACGTCAGTACCATTAGTAACTATGGATCGTCTTTCTTATTCCATGGTTAGATAAGAAATGCTTTGTCATTTTCAGGAGTCATGCAGAAGTGAATTTCATATTAATTTACACCTCTTAGCAGAGATAACATGGGAAATAGCAAATGGATCATCCTTTCAGCTGTGAGCTCCTGAGGGTTCATTTATAAGAATTTCTGCAATCAAGCCTGAAGTCAGATAAAACACTTCCTGTTCCTCTTCTGGTTTCATACGAACTTAAATACGGCCCCAACTTCAGGTCTGAATGTGTATGCATATATATATATACATATATATATATACAAGCATGAATTCTTCATCTTTATTGTATTCCCTATTTTTCTTTCTATGTCATTTTGAACTCTCCATTATTAATTCAGCCCTTTGGTATCTCCCAGCAAAGGGTGAGCTGGGGCTTGAAAGTTCCCTGTTGCCATTTAGCAGGACTCCTCCATCATAGCTGTCTAAATGTCTTTGGATGTTTAAAGATGTTATGAGGTACCCATTGGGACCTATAGACATGACTCAGTGCCACCAAAATGTAAGGAAATCACATGTTTAATCTACTTCAGATTTTTTTAAAATCACATGCAACATATATCTCTGTTTAACAATCAAAACAGCTTTGTGTACATTTATACATTGCTCCCAAGTGTCTAGCGCTGGTTATGCCTTCTGCTTACTGCCCTTTCACAGTATCATCTTGAAAAATATGACATTGAAAACCAAGTAGTCTTTCTGTTAGTAATATTAAGGTTCATGAGACTTCAATTTTTATATTCTGTAATTTCAAAATCTGAGAGTATATTGCAATGTGTTTTCCTGTCTTGTTCTTTAAAAAGATGAAACATATCTTACATTACTACTGTTACAATTGATTGTGTCCTCTACAGATATGAAAGAATGGGTTGAAATACCCATCAATAAGGAAATACTTAAAAAATGTAGTTAAGTACAATGTAACAATCACAACAACTAGCAGATGCAGTAGTCAAGGATTCCACTAAATTGGTGTATGGTGCTTCAGAAAAACAAGCATTTAAATCAGTTACACAGAGACAGAAAATAGGTTTATGCTTCTGAGATGGTAGCAGAATAAATAAATAGGTTTGGTAGAAGAATAAATCAGAATGATTAATGGGATGGTAAGCTGAAAATAAACTAGAGTAACATGTTCTCCCCTCTTAGGAAGGTTATGTGAGGACTACAGAGCAGCAGGACTGTGGTGGTCCTTCAGAGGGGGAGGTGGCCATGGAGTGAGTCTGAAAACACGTCATTCCTAGCACGTGGAGAAGCCATGGCTAGAGAATAAGCTGCAGCATTTAGCCTAAAGCAATTATCAGGCCACAGCCCCTGGGATCAGGGACTAAGCCAGCTCTGGGACTGATGACCAGTTGCAAGTTTTTTCACAACCTGCCTTGTATCCATTGGTGGTGAGCACTGATCTCCAGCCTCCTGAATGACTGCTGCTTTCTAAGTCTGTGAGCTCCTGCATTAGGCAGGGAGCTAAAGCTAGAGGTGCCAGCAGGTTTCCATAACTACTCCTGGTGGGGAAGAGCAGGCTGAAGTTCCCAGAGCCCTTCTTGGAAGCAGCCAGATCAGCAGCAATAAACTTCTGCCTCCAAACTCGTCAGAGCACAGGGCAGTGGCTCTCAAACCGATTCATTGCTCAGACTAAGGTCAGCACCTCCTCCCACATAAATCAACACCAGATATTATTCCTAGTTCTTTCACTGCTAAGGGGGACCCTACACCTGGGACCAGTTCTCTTATTTAAACCAAATAAGGAAGACTGACTTACTAAAAAGGTAATTTGTTTCCCGACCTAAGCAGCAGGGACTGAGTTACATCACATTTGTAAGAGAGAATCTGGAGAGAAGCTGTTTTATGGCAATCACCATGCATTTCAGTCTTGACTTTGTCTTTTAATCATACTGGGCTTAATTTTACATGTGACCCTGTGCAAGTGCTGAAGCATAAGCACGTTATCCCAGCTGGGGTGTCAAAGGAGGATCACACTTCCAAGCAGATGTGAGACTTTTTGGAGGGATCCCTTTCATGAGTGTCTGCAAGGCAGGTATCTCTCCTGTTTCAGTCTCAGTGATGCTGCTTGTGGTTCTCAACACATGCAGCAAGCCAGCAGGGGAGAGCTGGGGCTTGAGCTGCTCATAGTGTCTCTCACTTTAGAATGATGACACTAAGAGTTCCTACCTTTACCTATCTGTGCCACACAGTTACTGATTTACCAAATGGGCCATAGAAAGGTTTGGGATAGTTTGCATATGTTAATGCTGACTAATGTTTTACTGTTGTACTTATTCCTGTAGGGTCTACTTCAGCAAATGTACAGTGCATAGTATTTTTCATTCACTTGAGATGAATATGCCTGGTAAACTTCTGAAATATCCCTTCACAAGGTAAAATAAAAGAATCTTTGTAGCCATCATTAAATTTCTTCACCACAATATTTGTACCGCAATCAGAACAAAGCAAATGGGTGGTTTTGGCAGGAAAAAACCAGTCTTAAAAAGACACAGGGTATTGTTGTTTTCTTGCAAAGTATAAAATTCCTCAAAAATTACATGGTGTCACACAGCCTGCCATAGCTTATAAAAAAAATGATGCACTGCCTTTAGTTTTATTAGGAAAATTACACTGCATTAACTCTTTGTGTCTTTGAGGGCATGTCTCTGTATTACACAGTAAAGCTTCTTCCAGACAGATGTGTGCCATGTACGTGGCTCAGAGTAACACTGTGTGGAGATATTCACTCTGGAAAGGTTGGCTCAGATAATTTCATCAGCACAGGCAAAACCCGCAGCCAGGGGCTGGGAGCCAGACTGCTCCTGGCCTGGGAAGAAGAGAGCTTTGGATAGTGGGAGACTTGCATGGGAACCTTGCTGTTGCTGCTAGAGAAATGAAGGCATGGCAGGAATGAGGGAGGCTGCAAGGATGAAGCACGTCTTTGGTGCTTTTCTCAGAAAATCAGCCAAACTGCATTTTTTTTGCGTCTGGCATAAGCAAAGTAGGCAACAGAGTGACTCTCAATGCATCAACAAACTGCTTGACTTGTCTGTGCTTAATCACTTGATTTACTAAAACCTGCCTGCAGCAGAACCCACTAACTCCAGACACAACTCTCCACAAACAAGCCATCCTTCTAGGGCTGATGTAGCCTGGCCAGTGCTTTCATGGGGATCTATGCACCACACATCCTTGCGTAGGGCAGACCTTCTCTGATACTCCAAAACCATGCATTTTTAACCAAAGGCCCAAAGAAGACCTCTCTGTGAGTTTGGTGTTCAAAATGCGAAACCTGAAGCCAGCCGCCTAAGAAATTTTTTGAAAAACTTATCGTCTGAAAGTATGTGACCTTGATATCCCTACTACAACTAAAACCTCCTCTGAGACAAAATTATGAGACAACAAAACAGACTCTAACTCTTAGAGATATTATTGCATTACTGAGGACCCTCTTGTAGATATTTGGCAGTCTTTCAAATAGCTAAAGCATAAAGTCAGATGTTTTGTGGCTACACTGTCACAAAGTAAGGATTTCCAATCTTTTTCACAAAACAATTTAACTTTTTCAGGACAATATCCCCTGTAGCCAGTATTTAGCTGGCCAGGTATTCATTCCCATATAAAAGATATGGGTGATCACTGCTTGTTTGAATTCCCATGCTGAAGGTGCCAAAAAGTATAGGTGAGAAGCTCATGGTGCTAATTTATTGTCCTATCTGTGACAAAGGATGAAGGAAAGCACAAATGAGGTGTTTCTGCTTAGAGCAAATGTGGTTGCAAGAATCAGTCCTACTTTGCCCACAAAGGACAGAACTTCTTAAAAGGCCATGTAGAAAATAATTTTGGTTTGAGGATGTAAAGGAAGCATTTTGTAAAGGGAGGCGTGATGTCTGCACCAAATATTTTCTTTGAAGGTATCCCTTGTTGCCAATGCTGGTAGACTTAAACAGCATTAGCTGAAGTCTAATATTCACATCAAAGGAGTGTGGGGAAAAAAACCTCCTGTTTTGGGTGACTGAAGGTAGTACAGAGCTGATGTATTCAGTATGCACATAGACATTTATTGTAAATAAAGTATGGAGTAATGGGAAAGATCTTCAGGACCATCTCCTTGCTTCTCAGTGGAACTCCCTACTCCCTTGCTCCACTGCTTGGGCAGTGGAATCCAAATCAGAGATAAGAGGCATAAAATGTAGAATAACTGAGTGACCCTGCTGAGACTATCAGAAAAAAACCAACCGGCAATGTTGTTTTCCAGTCTGTCAGCTTCACTATGCAACACCAAGACCTATTCCATACAGAAAACCTAAATAAAAAAATTTTTTAAAAATGCAGAACTTGATCAAAATATAAAGAATCATCGATTCAAGGATTTCATGTCTGTCCTAGCCAGTATATTGCAACATTTTTCACAGTTTCTCTCTGATTTCATAAACCCAGTGCTCACTGGCACTCAGTAAAAAAAGCTTAAACACTAATGTCTTTGGTTCAAGAGGCTTGTAAGGCAGGTCCCAAAATGTTTGTATATGAAGAGCCAGAAAAGAAGTGCTGTTATATTTTAACTTCATTCAGTATATAATTTTAAATATTGAGTGACTGTATGCTAAAGGCAGAATTGGAAAAAATCTGACCAAACTGCATTTGTTTGTTAAATCTCTTTGTTAAGGACATGCAGATAGGAACTCATCTGCTGACAGCAGGAACTTAGTCACTGAATATGAAAGACAATGAGTGCAGCAAATGCAAACAAATGTCTCATCTAAGTCATTAGCTAAAGAGGTCATTTTAGAAAAAAAATCTTTAAGTGTGTTATCAAGAAATCACTCAGATTTAAAATGAGCAGTTACTGGAAAATATCCAGTGAAAGGCAGAGTAATTCTCCTAGTTGTCAGAGACTCCTGGCTGTTCACACCAGCCTTCATTCTAGACCTCTTTTTAATATCTTTTCAAAGAAAATCTTCATAAGACCTCCAAGGCTCATGAAGATGACTGAACTGTAATAGATTGATTTGCAGTTTGCCTCCAACTTTTCATCACTCAGAGGTTTCTCAGAATTCCTCTTTATGAGAATCCTAAAGATTCTTAATCTTTAGGAATTTGAGGTTGGTTTGGGGATTTATTTTTATTTCTTTAACATGTTTAAAGCTGGATATCTAAGTCTGCCCTTGTCATCCTTAGCTCTTTTTATGGTTAAGCAGGAGTAAAAGGCAATTCCAGTGGGGATTTGCTCCGCCCTAAGGAAAATGTTCAAGTTGTGTGAAATAAATCCCTTCTGTGGACACTGCTCCTCTTTATCTTCTCTAGCTTTAGGTGAAACCAGGAATAACTGGTGTAGGCTTCAGCATCTCTCTCTGGGACGTCTACAGTCGGATGAGATGAATCTCAGCTTTCAAGAGAAATATCTGTTCCAGTGCCAGATGAGGTTACTACACAATGTGCTACTTTGGGGACCTGGTGGTGTCTGGAAAAAATAACTAGGAACCAGAACAAAAAACCTAGCTCCTAATATTGGTATTGTTAATTCCATCGCTTCCTGACTATTGCTTTTCACCAGCATCTCTAATCTGATGTTTATTTTAGGATGTCCAATGTAGTCCATATACGCTACATTGTTTTTCAACCTTCATATTGCAAACACCAGGAGACATCATCTTTCATCAACTTGTAATACTCTGCTGCATAAATTTATTACCATTACATATAACAAAGCTCGAGAAACATATCCATGAATGAAAAGCATTTCAAATGTTTGCACTATTTTTGTTCCAACACTAAATTGTCAGGAATCATTGCATTCTTTGATGCAGACTACCTGCCCGACAGAGATAGCTGGGAAAGGAATGATGCATGGAGCAGCTACATCAGCCTGTGTTTGTTTTCTCTCCATCAGCCCTTATGGCAACTGGAAAATGAGGTAGGGGATGGGCCCGGATACTCTTTAAAAAATCAAAACACGAACAGAAGTAAAAAAACTGTTTAAAAAAGGGAACCTTGCTCAAAATATAAAATAAACACTGATTTTATTTACGTTTCTGCAGATCATGGCCAGGACGGAGATGGTGGGATGAATGCCCCACCAAAGCACACACAGTTGTACATACAGACAGCTTTGCAAAGTGAGAGAAGGTGATGCCTACGTCTGTGTCCTGGGTTCTCTCCTGCTTCAAATTCTTATGAGTGTTTGTTACCAGTGACATTACCAAAACAAGCACTGTAATTACTTCTTTGTATTAAAACGCCATAATAATAAAGACATATCTATATTACCTAAAAGCAGAATTCCCAATATTCTTTGTTGGCATGATGTCTGATATCAAGTGGGGCAATAACAACACAGAAAAAGAGGAAACGAAAAGCACTTTTTTTTTTTTAATAAAGGATATTATACTAGAGGTGAGGAGATTTAAATGAAGGGAATAGTTTTCTATCGAAGAAGAGCTGCTACACTACCAGCACATTTTTTGGCTGTACTTTTTGTGTTGCAGCCCATTACTGATTTGCCATGCCAGTTTCAAGAGAAAAGGGGGTTTTCTATGGGAGAGTATGACATGAGTGTGATACGTTTTCTGTGTGCTCAAGGCATTAACCTCTTCTCTAAATGTGGGGAAAAGAGCAAAATTCACCCAAAGTGTGTGAATTAGATGCTACAATGTAGTGCAACTGCAGCAGGACCTTCTCTACCTTTTGTGTAACAGGAGGAAATTACCTCAGAAGAGACTCAACCTGCAATCCATGCACAGAGAATCTTCACTCCAAAATCTGAACAGGTGGAGGCATCCAGAAAGAGAAGGGACAGAACTGTGATTTTAGGCAGCCATGGCTTTCAAACCAATGTTTTATTAAGGATGATAGGCATCTCTCTCTAGTCTTTTTCTGAACACTTGCTTGAGTGTATTATTTTAGATTAAATCTGTTCTATATTTTAATAAAAAAGAAATCCTTCATAATGGTGGCAGTGATTTTTTTTTTTAAGTGAAAAGATATGGTTAATATTAATGGTAAGTGCTAATAAATTCAGTCAGCTCCTGTGCAATGGACATAATGCTCTTGGCATCCCTGCAAGAAACAAAGCAGAACAATTATGAGTCATCAAATGTATTTGTCAGAGGATTTTGTGTGGTAAAAAAAAGCCTGTTCATGTTAGCATAGTGCTGAAAGACAAGGAGTGAATTATAGCTTGGAAAGTGATGGGATAGATATAAAATCCAAGGGTCCAGAGGTCAACTGACTATATAGACTCAGCTGGAGACAGAAAATACATGTTATGTATTTTTTCAATGGATTCTTCCATTTATCCTGTTAAGAAGTAGTGACTCCCCAAATCAAATGTGAGTTAGGCTAGAATTTTAATCGTACTAGAAATGTTGCCACTGCAATTGGTGTTTGAAGCTCTCCTAACTGATAGTTATGCTATTTGTTCTACTGTGAATGCAGAGAACCAGCAACACAGAAACAGGAGCTGTAGATAACAGGACAGGAACAGCCACACTGTGAGAAGTGTATTGTTCCTGATGAAGTGGTACATATGTGTCCTCTTTTCATGGATGCTGGTGTCAAGGGGACTCCAGGATCCGTTCTTATAACCTAGAGTTTACAACCAGCATTCTCATAAACCTTAAATTTCCTTTGTACTTCTGTCATTGCCCTGAGAGGTGTCTCCAGGGGTACAGGTAGATAAGAATCTGTCTGTTGGCATTCTAATACTAGTGACTAGGACTAATTTTGAAAAATTACATCATTCTTTATGGTATAGCAGAAGAGGTTTATTATGCTCTTTTATTTTTTTCTAGGAGAAGAAACACGGCTGCAATCGGAGATCTATCTATTTTTACAATGAAGACATGAAACAAGCAAAAAGCATAGTTTTATATGTACCTTCAAGGTTTGAATTTAAGATAACTAATGAAGAATTTGAAAACTCCTGGACTGAATTCCTTCAGACATGTAAATGTACAATGAATTGAACATGCTGCTGTGATATAAATGGGATAATATTAGCAGTTTATTAAAATTTATAAAATACAGGGTAAATTCACAGACCTAGAGGTGTGGCTTGCTTAAAGTCGTGTCTGGCAAGAATATGATTCTACTTGCATGAATTAGAATTTGAATAAAGATTAAAGCATTTTGTTTATAATATTCTCAAAGGTAAAGAAAACTCCTGCATGTTGCAATATATGCAGAGCAGCAATTGAATATATATGTTTATTAGTAATAAGGTGTTTCAATAGCAATTTTAATGCTAAAAATGTAATGGTTTATTAGACTAATTCAGGTACTTTCAGTACTTAAAATTACAGAATTTTTTGTTCAAATGACCAAACATGCACAAATAAGATACTTAAAAATTTATAACAGTTGGAAGAATACTAAACTTTCCGGTGCAAACATTTTACCTCAATGCAATACACAGGGAAGAAAGATCAGCAACACCTAACTGTTTTTTCAAAGAAATAATACATACAAACATTCTGCACAATACTACAGTAGTAGCAGATGTGATGTTATCAGAGTTTGACAGCATTTTCACATAAATTATTGTGTAAGCACAGTTAATCATTATGTACAGGTGGTCAGCCACCTGTTTAATTCAGTTTCAAGCTGATTTACACAGCTTTTAAGGTAAACAATCCCCCCCTCCAAAATTACAGTTTTGCCTGTGTATCAACTAATGTGGACAATTTTATTTCCCTTCACTTCCCACCACCCTGCAAAGACATGGAGAGAAAGTTGCAGCTTCTACTCCCCCTTTACAGCCTGGTTTTAGCTGCCAAGTTGTAAGAAGTGCTATTATACAGGTAGTAACAGATGGTTCCAGCCTCTCCAAAATGAATTTTTACTTGCTATATGAACAGTGGTGATTTCATGACTTGTGTTTCACCATTGTGCCTTTAGCTTTGTGTTTCTGGTAGTACATTGCAGCCTGTGAGAAAGACCAGCCCCACTTTACAAGTTAAAACACCTCTTCTGCAGGCCTTATATAACCCAAATAATTATGACATACAAATCCTGGTTGTTGCTTGGGTAGTCCTGATGATTAGCACATGTAAGTTGTAGGAAATGCTGACAGCTTTGCAACAAAGTTAAAATGAAGCAGCGATCTCAGTGCGCCTGCAGGTGGGGATCCCAGCATCAACATGAGTTCAGTGCACAGTTATGTTTGTGCTAATATGTGAAGGGAAATTGATTTTCACCCTACTTTTGGACAGATTAGATCTGCATTTCAGTCTATTTTTTTCATCCTGTGGATATCTGATTAAACCTGTATTGTACCCTGGGATTGTTTAGAGCTCTCACTGAACATCTTTGTTTTGGGGTTTTTTTGTTGGTTTTATTTTTGTGGGGGTGTGTGTGTTTGTTTGTGTTGTTTTGGTGTTGGGTTTTTTTTTTTGTTTGGTTTGGTTAGGTTTGGTTTTGGTTTTGTTTTTTTTTATGTACTCTTTTCCCCTTAACTTGAGGTAAAGGTCTAAAATAGATAAACAGACCCTGCTCCTATCAGGTATTCTAAAATCTATCAAAATATACAGAGAACTGTTAATATTATTAAGCCTCTTCTGAATTCATTACTTCATATTTACAGCAAGTATTTACATACTTGCATTTAGGGATATCAGCAGTCTTTTTAACTTGTGCCCTCAGCAGAGGAGAGAACTGGGAGGGACATTTCAGGGCTATGGGAGAGACCCACATTCCACCATATTACCTTCCTTTCCAGCTCTGAAATCTTCCTCTGGCACATTTCTCTCCAAATATATCCAAGATGACAAAAAGTTATCAAATTAGATTCTGTCCTGGTTCCATTCTCTGCTTTGTGCCTGTTCACAAGCTGAAGAGGAGACAGCTTTGCCTTCACTTACACGGGAATTGTGATTTTGTAGGAATTAAAGTAGCCCCCTGGTGCCGACGTATACCTTTGCACACATTCCTGCTGACTGTGTTAGAGCATTATGTGGGCTGCTGACATCCAGCCTTCTCAAACTGATGTGCCAAGATTTTACAAAATGTCCTAATCCTGTACCTTTCTGTGTTGCTCCTGCGAATAGCATAACCCCCAAACTGAATTCCTTTGCCAGCCAGTTGTTTATTGAGGGTCTCATAGTTTACAGACAGAAGATCACATTCATGTGAATTTGATGTTTCAAAAGTAGCTTTTTAAATTTACATGTATTCATATATATGTGCATAATCTGCAGTGAGCACCAACAGGACAAAAACTTTGCAGCACTACAGGAGGCTGCTGCCACCACAGATAAGAAGGGAACTATATAAAGAGAAGATAGGACGAAGCAATAAATGCCTGTACATGCCAAGGAAAGGCTCAGCTGAGTGTCCCTGAGACCAGGAAAGAAATGTAATATTTGCTAGTGCCATGTCCTAAGATGACATGCTCGACACTGCTGACCTTTATAGTTCTCAGCTGCCCGTGTGCTCCCACCCAAGAGGCCGCTAGCCATAATGATTTTGTAGGAAAATAGATTCAGTCTTTAAAATGTTGTGATCAGGGTTGTTTTGGGATGGTTTTATGTGTGTGTATATATATATATGTATGTATGCTGCTCCTTTGGAAGGAGCAATTTTCAGCACTTTGTCTTAGGAAATGCTTAGTTAAATCTCCTGAAATGGAAAACGTAAAACTGACAAAAAAAGGAGAGTGAAGGCACATTCTCCCTGGTCCCTTATTAAATTTGAAAAACCTGATAAGGTTAACAAGGTATAAGTGCAACTTCTTAAGGGTTGCAAAAGATTTTTCTTTTTATTTGCTGTTGGTCTCTATCAATATATAACAGAAGCAGAGTCCTTCCTTGAGAGCTGGATGTTGCAGTGCTGACATAGACTATGAGAGAGAAAAAGGCACCCCTCTGTTGATTTAATGGACCTACAGAAAGAAAAAACCCACATTTGCTATTCCGTTCTATAGGACTGACCCACATGTGGAAGATGAAGATGTGGGGTCTTTGGGGAACGGGGTAAAGCCGTGACCATTTGTAATATAATGATATTTGGACATGAGCTTTACCTCTCTGTCCATCATCCAAACTTCCTGTGTGGCTGGGAGCTGGCAGGAAAAGCACACATCTTTCACAATAGGGGAAGAATTTGGCAGGGACATATAATGAAGTGCTGCACAGAATTACAGAATTACAGAAGTTTTAGTATCCCTCAAATGAGGTCATGGGGTAGGAATTTGGACAACACCTGATTAGGGAAATATATCCAGTGTCTGGAAAGCAGACTGGCTGATCTGAAAGACTTTTGCTGCTGTAAACAGGTGAATGAGTGGTGGTGACAAGTACATTTGTCTTCTATATGCTTGTCTAGTTTACTGGAGGGTCTCTAAGGATTAAGTCTGGCTGATAATTTAATAGTTCATCCAGAATTTTTCATCTCCATGCACCCAAGAGCAGACATTGGGTGTCGCCTGAAGTTTTGGGCTTATTCCCCAGGAAAATGATAATAGAACCAATTCATTTGCACAGGATTGAAGAGCTGGAATTTTACTTGCGTGTTTTGTTGTTTTGCAAACAGTCTGAAATGAATTTTCCTAGTTAGAACTGAATGTAAGTACCTCAGGTTAGTGTATAGGTAACAGAGGTTGCCTATTTTATTGAAAGCTGTTAGCCCTGTTGAGAGGGTGCAAGATTTGTTTGATTGCACCTGACTATCATCTTAATGTGTCGTTTGCCTTACTGCTGCTCTGTCTCTTCTCCCTGTCCAAATATTAGCAGGTGTGTTTACACAATTATAAATACAGGACCACAGAAAACATTCATGGCAGTGGTCACTTAATGAGGGAACTTACTTAACTGAAATCATGAATCTGAGTAAGTTCCTACTCTGATGTGATCTGACAAAAATGATCATAGGATAAAATTGCTGCTTGCTGATCCCCACCTATCTTACATCTCAACTTGCTGCAAGATTGAGGCAAACTGCACCAATTTACTGCTCCCAACTGCCTGATAATGGACACTTTGCTGTGCACTCTCCCTTCATTACAGCACAGGTCATGGCTGTTAACAGGGCTCTTGCCACTTTTGACAGATAGTCACTACCAAGATGAATGGCACTAGCCACATGACCACTTAGTACTATGCTTTTCCTCTCTAGCACCTTTAAAGCACTTATATTTTTTAAAAACTCACTTCATCCTTTAACTGTTTATTAACTAGGGGAATCAATAGGAATCTGCTGAAACTGAACTCATGCAATTCTTCTAAACTTAATTGGGTGCATCACTATGAATACGTCTGGGCATTTGTTGCATGCCAGTAGTGAAAGATTCATTTAAGCATTTATTTTAAATTCCTTAGGGACTTTCAGACAATTTGCTCAGATTTTCTGTATGTAATTTAGTGCCAGGTTTTAAAACTATTAAAAGCGTAAGAGCTGCAAGGACTTAATCAAAACACAAATTACCATTTTTTTTTGCCTTTTTAATGAAAATATTTGTGCTTGAATTTACGGCTTCTTAAAATGTAAAGTATTTCTATTTTCTGTATTTCCTATGTCTGCTTTTAACACTGTCAGCCTAAATATTAACAATTTTCTTTTTAGCAAATTTTTGTTTGACTAACAGACTTGGGAAAGCATACTTTAGGCATGCAAATGCTAAGCACTTAACAATTAAGTTGCTCAGGTGCATTCAGTTAGCTGAGACAAATTGTTTCTGAGACAGCGCCAGGCATAGTCTGTATTTTTGGTTAGCCCACTGCATTACATGACAGATCAGTAAACAGCATTTATTTTCAAAAACAGTAGGAGTGATTAGACAGAGAAACTTTTTAAATAACACGTATCTCTGTGGGTTTTTTGCCAGTGCTAGTTTTTATTGAAATCTCCCAGAATTCCTAGTTATAGAAACAGAAAATTAGTCCTTTATATCAACCAGGATGTTTTAGTCCTGGCATGGAGTAAAGCCACGGGTCAGGGTTAGAAGCTGACAGAAGTGTGATCAGCCAAAACAAGTTCTTTATGCTGAAGATCCTACAAAATCTGAAAATCTTCATGGCTGTGCTCATTGAGTGAAGGGATTTTCTTGAACCAAAACCATCAGCTGGTTGGTAGGCATATTAGAGGCAATGGGTGTGCCAGGAATATCAAGCTACTTTTTAAGAGCCAGATGTGAAAGTTTTGGTGAAACAATTTCATTACAACTCTCATGGAAATTCTCTAACCAGCCTTGTGTTACTGCACCTACGAGCACTGTTTTAAGCGGTAGCACACGAGAAACTACACCTAATCTGCTCACACATGTTGATAAGCCTTGAATGAAGTTCAGAAGCACTCAGTTCCCATACAGTCTTTGGCAGATGATTGGGAAACAGGCAGGTATCCTAGAGAAGACCAATGCATTATTCAGTTTGATGATGATCTGTTTTCTTTTTATGATATCTGTTTTCTCTTCTTCTTTGTTCAGCCTATGTAAGTATCTCTTTCCTATTTTGACATTTCTGTTGTGCTTCCTCCTGTACAACTGATGGAGTTGGCCCCAAGAAGAGCATACTGTGGGGCATGGGCAGCCAAGGAGGCTCTTCTTTTGTTTCTTCTCTCCTTTCTCCAAATCTGAAGGAGCCAGCAGAAGGCTGGGAGCTTAAGGTTTTCTTTCTTCCCCTTAATTCAAGGTATAAAAGTAAGGTTTTATGACAGTGCATGTCTCCAAGAGCCAACTACAGTGTAAATGTCTCTCTTTCCTACTCATGCAGTAAGCAGTGTTGCTTGGATGACAAAAGTGGATATAGAGGAGAAGACTCACAAGGTATGGTATCTTGCCTTGCTAGGGAACTGCAGGAAGTCCTTTCAGCCCAGAATGTGAACATTGTTCTCTTCTGTCCAGATCTGCAATTCCAAGATGCTGTCCAGAGCCTGCTTCTTCCATCTTTGTGTTCAGTGTGCCAAGACTGCTGTTTGCACTTCAAAGGTGAGATGAGGTTTTTTGCTGCTTTTGGTAGAAAATGTGGAGAATCGATATCTTCCATCCCTTTGGCATAGATGGCTGGTGGATTTTCACACCCTGCCCTGTCAACCTCTTCATCTCCTGTGCTGGCCTGGGTGTCTCAAATCCCAGCTGTTGGTTAAAGAAAGAGGGATGGGACCACATGTGCTATAGGCCAGTCCACATTTTCTGGCTTAAGTTACACTGACAAGACGTTTTCTTCAGATTATAAGCAAGAAAAATCACCCACAATGTTGTGATTATAGAATGGTTTGGTTTGGAAGGGACTTTAAAATCATCCAGTTCCAACCCTCCTGCCATAGGCAGGGACACCTTCCACTCGACCAGTTTTTTCATCACCCCATTCAACCTGGCCTTGATTCCTCTGTAGTTTGTTGGAAAAAGAAAAGCATTTTAAGTCTTTCTGATGTGTTTTTTATATTTTTTTCTTATATTAACACAAGGAGGTGTGATGTTCCTTGATTCTATAGGTTACGACTGTGTCACTACCATGTAAAAGAGACCATTGCTCTAAAGGCAGGCCCGTATCCATAGCAACGTGTATTTCAACATGTATATTTTCAAACATATTAAAGTCCAACCTCTTTATAAAATATTTATGCTTTAACATAATTGTGTGTCCTGCGACACATCAACTGAGATAGCCACAATCTCGCTGCTGGTGCTCCATGCTCCATCTGTTGTGCATAGCCACCCACAAGCTGCCATTTTGCTTGTCAAGGCCTCACTTTTATTCTTTCCCATTTTGTTTTTTTCCTTAACCTGAAATAAATACCACTCAGATGGAAAGCACATGACTGCTCTGTGTGCATGGACAAATAACCGTAACAATTATCATGGCTCCGATTAACAGCAACAGTGACCTGGGGGTCGGGCATTTCTCCAGCGGTAATGACCGCATGGGTTAAGGGCCCCCTGCTCGACGTAGGGTCCTCAATTCTTCCAGCTGGTCATTAACAGACAGAAATGCCAGCTCTCAGGGCCATTATTGATTAATTAATGCAGACACTAAAACAATTTTCATGTAGTTTCAGTCTATAAAATCTCTGTCAATTGCATAGAATCTCTGAATTGAAAAAATTCATGGAAAAGTTATTTTGTATTATTTATTAATTTGCCTGCTTAATAGGAATACATAATTAATGATACAGAATGATTTTAGGGAAAGATCTAATAGAAATAATTACACTGAACTCACAGGCTTTTAGGGTTACAAGAAACTGTCATTCAGTTTACACACAATTAATGTTTTTCACTCTGTGTAATTCTTGATCATTTCACTGTGCTTTGCTCTTGAGAAACAGTCAAATTATGTGGTTACGACTGCTATTAGATTTACATTGCATTGTCTAATTCACTTTGCCTCATGAAATTAGATGAATTATTAAACACATAATCTGTTATTCCCTATTAAAATTAATTGATTTTCATGTCAGTTAAAAACTAATGAATCATCTAGGGATATTCTCATAAACCTCATCACATAGCAGAAAGATTGTTTTATTCCTCATCATTTCTGGTAATGATCTTTAGAACATGATACCTGTATGCCTTCACACATCAGTAAATACAAACAGGTTTTTTAGTTTTTTCACAGAGTGTTTTCAGTTTTCCTACATCCATTAAAAAAACAAAAAAACCAAACAAAAAAAGTTATAGGTTGTACAAAAAAACAGAACAAATACCTGTAAGTAAAGTTACTTTAGCCTGACATGAATGCACCAAAGACCACAGGCTGGCTCAAGATTACACATTTTCTATGTATAGAAAGAGAGAAAGAGAGAAAGAAAGAAAGAAAGAAAGAAAGAAAGGCAAGAAGGAAGGAAGAACAAGCAATTTACTGGGTAAATTGCTGGTAAAATGAGGGAACATCCTCCTCAAACTAAAGTGCAGAAACTGTGTGCCCTCTTAAAACACAGAAAATTATGAGCAGTAGCTTCTGAGAGACACGATCGATGCATCATTCCTCACTATATTAATATTTTAGGGAGTGGTCCAGCTGTGTCTGAATTTACAATTCATTTTATTAGTTAATTCTTCTATTCGGATGTCCTCCCCTCAACTCACGTATCTCCCCAACTTCTTTTCTAGGTTGATTATTTTAATGCTGCTGAAAGCTGCATGTTTGGTATATTTGTCTTCATTATATTCTTACAGACATGTATAAAACCCCATTCAGCTCTTTTGTCTGCAAGCAGCTCCATTGCTTCATGCAACACAGTTCACTAGCTCTTTATTTATACTCCTGATTGCAGTGCTCATCTAAACTAGTGGCACTGGCATCAAACAGTGGTCTCCAGTGTGTAGCATTGACACAATAGCTTCCCAGGGTTTTGAGAAAGCTGCTAATTTCACCTTTCAGCTGAGATAAAGCACTTGCAAAACTGAAGCAGTCCAACAGTGTTCCACAACATTAAAGTTCCTAGGACTTCAGCTGAATAGACTTATTTATTTCTTTCTACAGCTCATTCCCATTTTATGCATGTGGTTGTTACTTACCAGGAAACAAACATTATTTATGCCTCGCATTTTAAAAATCTTGAAATGTTATACATTCCCTGACTTCTTTCTGACTTCTAATGCATTTTTTGACTTCTCTTTCTTTCAACTCTCAGAGGAATAATTTCAAACAAGCCCAATTATGGTTTCTTTTAACATATCTCTGTGTTTCACTTCAATCAAAAATATGTAATGGCATGATGAAAATTAAAAAGTCTTTGAAGGAACAAAATAGTGTTTTGCTATTGTTTTCATAGACTTATCATGCATAAGCCTACAAATATGTCTAAATAATATTTATAGTATAATTTTAAGCAGTTTGCAAAGTTTATTGGATTTTACCCTGTAGTAGCAGTTTGAATTTCTAGGAATTTGAATTCAAACAACAAGGAGTTACAATCCTTTTAGAAATGTTTGCTGAATCCATAAAGCGTAGTGCAATGGCAGAATGAAAACCCCTGTAGATTGTGTCCGTGGGGACACAATAACGAGGCTCTTACACCTGCTAGGTTCAGCAGAAAGAAGCAAAATGTATCTAGTTTATTGACACTACATTATTCTTATACACATTCCAATACTTAAGTAAACATCGGCTCTATTTACATAACTCTGTGTGAGANGCTGAATACATAAAGCGTAGTGCAATGACAGAATGAAAACGCCTGTAGATAATCTGTATACTGATATCCAAACTAAGGTTTTGTTTGTACGCTTCTTTCAGACTGCTGAAAGATATGTTGAGTTAAGGGACACTGGTTATTCCCTCCAAAGCCGATTTGTCTATCTGCTGTCTGGCGTGGGTATCACAGCTATTCTTTACAACTATTATTATCAGAGGCTACAAATACTTTTTGCATAAACAGCATCATAAAATGAGTGACGCTGAGGCACTTCATAGAGTCCCTGTGAGTCCTTCACAAAGGTCATGATCACAGAGTTCTGCTAATAGGAAAACCTGAATAAGACAATTCTTCATTTTTTATTGTGTTTGTCACTATCACTCCCCATTTCATTTGTGGTGGTAAGTCTCTGCTGTCTCATTTTCACCGAAAGTCACGCTGTAACGTGCAACAGTTTGTCCTGTAGTGTTGCAAAAGGGCTTCATCTGTGTGCTCTGAGCTGCCTTGTCCTGGACAAGCATAACTGGAGACTGACTCCTTAAAGATCTTCAACAACAGGACCAAGGACCTAGCATGGTATTCTACGCAGAGAAGAAACAACTTCCTATACTCTCTGTTTTCCCCAGTATCAGCTACATCTTGCTGATGCCTTTCCTATTTATTCACACGGGTGCTGACTCCTCACACACAGTGTGTCTCATTACCAGGCTCCTGTCACATCTAAGTGGCAGATTGCTGTCAGTGAGGTCTGTCACCTCTCTGTACAACGGTGTGTGGTCTCCTGTATTCAGTGGAGCAGGGCAGGGACAAAATTCACCCCTATAGAAGAGGTTCCCATGGGATTTTCAGGGTTTTCTTCCACACATTGCACTCCTCTCCACTTAGGCATGGTAAAACAGATGTGGTGTGTCGGGTGCACCAATGGTCTTGAAGACAGAAGCCAATAGTGGTTTACAAGCAAAACCTGAGGTGAGGAGGTAAGCCACCACAGAGGTGACTTACATCACCCAAGTTACTTCCAGCTGGCACCCTTTCTTACAGCTGAGTGGCAGCCGCTGTCTTCTGATGAACAGGTTTGGTTGAAGCCTAAAAGATGTGTTTCAAAACAGGGACAAAAAAGTTTCTGCAGGACATGTGACCTTCTGGAAGGTGGAATAAGGCAGTGAAGGCTGTTGGTGCTTGCTGACTCCGTTTTCTTTGGACTCCATCTCTTTGCAAGTAGTGGGAATGGCTCGGCGGGTCACTTGAGGTCTTTCCTCAGACTCAGCCCTGTGGCAGGAAGCAGCCACTGGACCTGATCCATGAGCCTGCAGAGCCAGGGCTTTCTCTGGGCTTGTAGGAGATGAAGACTGTCACTTAAAAGCCCAGGGAATAGGAAATGGGAGGGAGAGGAGCTCAAGAAATGGCCTGAAACCTTCATCTGTAGGAAGGATGAGGACTGCCCTAAGTGAACCCGTGGGGCCTTCTCAAATCCAAATTTAGGGATAGCACCACAATCACTATTCCCTCATAAAAACCCCACCAGTCTCTACAGTGGAATGAGGCATTTTTATAGCTCCAGAGTAGGGGGGATATACCCACCTAATAAACCCTTTAAAAGAAACTTCTTCAAGTCAACACAATAAAACGTAATTTATACGTTATCAAGGCCCAAGTAACTTGCTTGGTATTATTAGATAATAAGATAATAAGATAATGTGTGTAAATTTAATGTTCCAGCTACATAGTAGCCTTCCAGCAGCAGCGAAGCTCCAGGGAAATAAATCTCTGTGAATGATACCATGAAAAACATGTTTATTACAACAATCTTGTATTTATTAAGAACACTGTAAAAACCTCACTTCATATCAGCAATTTGAATCTTTATTTTTCTTTAATAATATGTAACTTTCTAAACTTTATGATCAAAAAGAAAGGGATTCTGTCAATTATTTATTAGTTACTCAATAAGTATGTGTATAATAAATTTAAGAAGGTATTTACTAGATGATTAATATTATTATTTATTATTTGCATTGCTTTAGCTTTCAGCACAATGATTAGTTTCTGAACTGGAAATGAGAAATTAGAAAATAATTCTCCTTCTAATTTCAACACTTCCATCAGTCTGGTTAGTACAATTTCTTCTTTCATTATATTGGAAAATAAATTAAAACCATATATATGTGTGTGTGTGTGTATGTATTTGTATATATCTTGAACACCTCCATTGATTCCAACGTTTAATATGATTTTGATGAAGATAGTGTTAACAGTAAAAGATCATTGTTTATGAAAGGATAAAAAACTAAATAAAAAACTTTGAAAACCAGAATAGAGGTATTCAAAGCCAGATTCCATCTTGGGACTATTTTTTGCTCTATTTAAGCTGTATCAGAAGTTTTGGAAACATCCTGAGTCCAAAATGCTATGCAGAAATAAGCCATGTGGCAGTTTCAGATACTGCTGAGGTGATTCCTACAGGAATGCAAATCTATTGTTTTAATGTGAGGTTTTTCTGCCAAATTATTGAAGTAGAAATTTAACCTGTTCCTTTAGACACCAAGTAAATTCTCTGATTTTTTAGTACGGAGAAAAATGTCATCATTTCTTTGTGTGCACATTGTAACCAGTTTATCAAGAAGAGGTAGCATGGTGGCAATTTGAAAATTCTACAGCAGTGAATGTTCAAGTGCTAAACAATGATGAGCAGAATGAATGTTGGCTTTGATGCCAATAATAATATATAAAGGAAAACAATATAAAACTTTAAAGCCTTACAGATGTAAAAATATATATACTTCTCTGTCAAAACCAATTGCCCAAGTAAAAAAAGAAAAATAGAAAAATATCCATACACACCCAAATGCATAAGCTCGCAAAGAGAACAAAGACTGCTATAAATATTCCAAGAAGCCAATAAAAAAACTAGGAGTGGTTAGTCCTCCTGTGTAATGGGCTGCCATAAAAGCTTTTATTGTTAAGGGAGTTACTTTACTAAGAGCTGTATGAAGAAAACTGAATGAATGTGAAAAATTGCATGCAATAACCTGAACTGAAAGATGATTATCAACCTCTGAGTTCTACGCTTTTGAGTGGGTGCTGCTGTTAGAAGATTGCTGTTGTGGTTAAAGAAAAGCTTGTTTTGTACTACTATCCCTCCTCCAGGTGTACAGAGAGTCACTGTGCTCTTCTCCAGTGCCTTTGTCTGTCCATATTAAATGTCTTTTTTTTTTAAATTGAAGGGCCTGATCCTGCAGTTTTGCTTTCAGGAGGCACTTCAGTGTGCTGGAACATTTCTATTGAAATGATTTTTTAGGGTCTGATGGCCCAGTCCTGGACAGAGAAGCAACCATTACTCACTCTGCCAGATATGTTGCACTAAACTGAAGAGAATGTTAGCCTGCAGGCCAGAGTTTGTAAGTGAAGCTTGACCTAGACCCACAGAAATTCCCTTGCATGACTCAGATGACTGCTGAATCCACTACTTCCCAGGAATAAAAAGAGATTTTCTTTCTGTGACTGCTGATTTTTTTTTTCCCACTTACTGAGGAATTTACAAGTACACCAAATGCACACATTGGTAAAAAGCAAAACCCCTGAAAGCTGTTTCACTTACAGCTGCAAAGGAAGGAAGTAAAAGCCCTAGTTATTTCTATACTTCACTGTATGGGAGGTTCTGAGTGCTGTGCTAATTAGGACCTTATCAGTGGCTAAATGAATAGGCAGGTACCATGTGCATTCCATGACACTTCAAAGGGCGCTCCAAACTCTGAACATTTACAACATCAGGCTTTTAGATACTTCCACTTTACAGAATATCTTTCTGCCTTTGATTTTTCAGCTTTTTTTTCCCCCCAGCACTTATCAAACACAACAAGAGCAGAGGACGGCTACAAATCCAAAATCCATTAGATACATTTGCTTAGATTTTCCATGGAAAATGCTAAGACATTATGCTTGGGGCCTCTCAAAGTTTCACATGGATTCATAATTCTATATGGTCCTTTCTGATTTTTGCAGAGATCAGGTAAAAGAAAAAAGCACTAAAATCAGCATTACTACTTCTCTTTCTGTTCTGTTTCCAAGGAATAAGGTAATCTGAAAGAAAAACTGGAAGGAAGTTATTGTTCAATCTTGTGCAAAATCATCGCAATGAGAAATTGGAAGCACAGGAATTGAACGTGTTTCCATAAATGAGATTATTCTAGATTTGCTAAAATTTGCATTCTTTTTCTACAAATCTCTAAGAATTGGCACACTGTGTTAATATAATTTTAAGTAATATTGATATCTATAACCTTAATTTATCCTAATAAAAATACCATTCAAAATCTCTGAAGCAGTAACTCATTTTCAACATTACCAGACCACATAGAAAGTTCTGCTAATTCTCCATACCAGACACTATTCTTTATACAAATAATTTTTTCCCTACACTGGCCATTAGGCTAATGATCTCAGAGGTTAACAAATCAGTGCTGCTGCCAGTGTACCTTGAATGCAAGAGAGAAAATGCTGTGCCACAGCAGGAGCCTATTCCAGTGAGGTGAGGCTCTTCTGAAGAACATCTAGCATGAAATCATCTCTTCCAAGAAAACATCTCTTGGACTGCATAAATGGCCCTTGGGGAGAGAGAAGGTTGTTTTCAGGCCACTTGATTTCCCAGTGCTAAACAGCCATAAGTTTTATAAACTTCAGACTCTGTGAAAGAAAATATTTCTGACACAATCCATACTTCTCTTTACCTGTAGCTCCTTTTGGAGGCGGTTCAGTGGCTCTAATCCTGTACTCCAGGCTATTTTAAAACCTTCAAAAGAGAGCAGCAAGCCTGGCTCTTTATTATTATCAGGTAGTATATGCAATATGTACCTAGGAGATTAAGAATACTGTCTGATCTGCCTTTTGCCTATAAATCTCACTGGCTCTCAGCAGAAGAAGAGGCTGCACGTCTGATTTAAATGGGCCATTTTTGCTAGTTAGCATCAGGAAGTGCTCTGAGCCGACATCTCCAAGAGGGAGTAGTGGGTACCTAAAAGAGAGAGCTTGGCCAGAAGCATTAGATCTAGCCAGATTTGCCACTTTTACCTGGTGTGTCCCTGATGGAGGCTGCCTTTGACAGGGAAATCGATCACATTTGCCTCCTTCAGCTCTGGCCATGCAAACAGTTGGTATACCTTTAGTCTGGGAACAGAATACTAGAGGGGACAAGTGTTAACAGGATACATGTTCTCAGCAAAACTTGTGACCAGTGGTGAAGTGGCTGGAGACTAAAATCACTCCTTGGCATGTGGGATGGAGAGCATGGTTTCACATACCTGTACATCCCATCTGGCTTCTGCAGATCCAACCCAAGCTGCTTTCTATTGTTTGCACAATACGACTGCTACAAATCCCAGTTAACCTTAGTAAACACACAACTTGTTTGCAGAATTTCCAGGTGATATTAAGTTCTGTTTCTCTCCCTGCCATTTGTCTGGCTGAGATAATAGGTTGCTGCAGACCAGCTGCAAAAACCTGGGTGTATTCCAGCAGGAGGAAGCCTTCTGAACATCGCACTGAGCTGGAAATAGCAGAAGGCTATTCCAAGCTTGCAGGCAGAGGAGCAGCTGTGTGGCAATGGTTTCACAGCTTTCTTGGGATAAAAACTCAGCCTTTAAAATTCCCTGCAGTGTACTTAGAAACTTAAAAGGTATGTTAGACTACAATTTTGCTAAAAGTAGCTGTGCACATGGATCCACCCATAATACTAGCAATACTATGGATGTGCTTGAGAAGTATCAGCATCTTAAGCATTGCAGAACTACATAATTTTGCTTCCCAAAGTTGTAAAGTATCTTCTTTTTCTTATCCTCCTCAAACCTTGTGCATTGCCTTACTGCTTTGCAGTGAGTTCCTTAAGCTGCTTGTAAGGCAATAGTATTAACTAAAGAGGTGTGCCCTTCTCATTTCCCAAAAAATCAAGTGTATTCTTGAAAGGCCTCATAATAAAATACTTGCTGATTTAGAAAATTGTTGTGACTAAACAAAAGGAAATACCTAAAAGACCAGTGCTGCAACATCATCCAGGGAAAGTTCCATTGCAGTTAATGAAAATTTTGTTTGAGAAATGACTTAATACTGGATCTATAGAGACATAATTAAGGAAAGGGCATTATCATGTTGGGCTACATATGGTCACTTGTTGAGGAACAATAGAATATTTTGCTCATAATGAGAGCTTATTGAGTTTGGTTGCCTTAAGATTTCAGCTTCTAATTATGTTCTTTAGAAGACAATGGGAAAGACTTAAAATAGTAAGAATGCTGCTAAAATTGCTATGGCTGCTGTGGTATTACAAAGACAAGTTGGCTCCCTGTGTATAGTATACATTTAACCTGTCACCAAACACAGAGCATTTTACAGGTAAAATGCAAAGGGATGCATTTAGTAGCTATCAAATGAACATTTTCTGTTGTACTTGAAAGTAACTGCTTAACTTAAAATACTAATTTATTAAATTAAAAATTAATGTATGCAGCATCAAAAATGCTCGCAATTTCCTTCTGTTATTGCATGAATCATTCTAATGCAAAGTTACAGGTTTCTGGAACATAATGAAATTCAAACTTGCATTCTTAGTGCAGTTGCCATGGCCAATTCAGCTGAAAATGAGAATTATAGTGAGAGCATTTCCTGGTCTTTGACCCCTCTTATAGGGTTTTAAAAAGCAGGTTTTTTGTAGAGCATTAACCTCATTCCCAAGCAATTCATTTCTCTGAGTAATATGAGAGGTGTTAAAACACTTCAATAAAAGGAAAAGTATTTAAACATCTTTTATTCTATGTTTCAAAAGACTGGACATTTAACTGCAAGGGCTTCTAGCTGTGTAATGCAAAAGACTGACAATAGAACCAACCACAATAAAATATAGTCTCCAGTATATATACATATTTATCAAGATAATGCCTCATGACAGCTAGGCAATAAGAGACAGCCATATTTGACAAGTTATAGTTACATATATACTCTGTATTTGTTTCCATTTAATGTTAACTGCACACAGTAAGAAAGAGATGGGGGGCGGGGCTGGAATAAAAAAGCGCTGACCCTGGACAGTGAAAGGGAATTTCATGGGTCCTGATGGTATTCTATGAACCTAAGAAGTCATCATATGTATTCTATAATCCTGCAGCACCAGCTGAATCATCCTGAGCTAAACTGAAATACTTCGAATGTGTTAAAAGTGTGTGGTTTAATTTATTTTTCTTTCAGATTCTTTGTAACTTGTACTAAATTATGCCAGTTATGGACTCTTGTAAAAGAGAATTCTGCTGAAGTAAATGGGAATTGGTTTATATCTATATCTATCTATCTATATCTATATCATCTATATCTATCTATATCTATATGAAATCAGTTTTATCATCTCCAGCACAAAGAACAAGTGTGTCTGAATAACAAACCCAAAATTAAATATTAAAGATTGGATGCTGAATATGAAATATTAGATACTGCATAATGAGCCTGCTCAGTTCCAACATTTTAGCTGTTTTATGACAGAGGTAAGAATGAGTCATTGCAAATACCGTGTTATTAATGAAATGGACTAAATTGCTTATTACAAAGGTAGATCCTATCCAGTTTTTGTCCCTATAAACTATATTGGCATTTTGCAGCTTTTTGTTTTATTATTTTCCAGCTTTGACAAACAAGCACCAACTTATCACTCAGGTGGCTTGTCATAGCCTGTACTTTTCAGACAGTATTAGAAAACACAATGAACTTTCTACAGAAAGTACCAATGTAATTTGAAGAAATGATCCTGCATATAGCAAGAGCATTATTTCATTATTCTGGAAAAGAGCTATAAAATTGTAGTGTAAAAATATTATGCTGATAGAGGGAAAACTTAACAAGGTTTTTCAAGTCACACTGTCAACTGTAAAAAAGGTGAGAGGTGTCACCTATTGTGTCAGCACCTTATCTGTGGGTTGACAGGTTTTTGAGACAAAACAGGGGCAAAATGTTATATTATAAGGCTTGTCCTGTCAGGTACTGTTATGTACATAAAACTATGTATCTGATAGGAATTACTGGAATTTCTCAAAAGGAAACCAATTCTGTCTCACTGCATGCTTGAGATTGGCCCAGTATTTGGGAAAACTATCTTTCTTTATTCTGAGCATGTTTGATGTCCCTGAAACTCCCTTTGGGCTTACTGGTAAGTATCCACAAACTCATGATCTTGAATATAAAAATGCATTAATTGCAATGCAAAAGAGAAACGTGCAGCCCTCAACACTATGTTCGGGGGCACAGAAGGCATCGGAAGAGTGCACCTCATGGAATTTGTGAAGTTGCAGCTACAGACCAAGCTGGAGATGTTTTCTTTGGGGAAAGCCAGACAAATTCATGCAAGCATCTCCTCCCAAGGTGAGTAAAAGGGTACGATGGAGCTGTGTGCACCTCAGAAGAAGCTATCTCTTGCTAAAGAGTAGGGCTTGGTCACTTAGTGAAATGACTGTAAGATGTATCTTTACAATAATGACATTTCTACAGACAGAGGAGCTAATCCTAAGAGAAGGTACCTAAATGGCACTGTTATTGAAGATCCAAAGTGTGTTAACTCCTAGAGACTGAAGAACCAAAATCTATAATCTCCATAGCTGAATCCAACCCTAACATGAGCATCTGTGATTTGCATAAGATGGATCTGAACCCCTCCACTCTCTATGTTGTGCTGTGCACTAAGCCCACTCAGGTGCATCTATCACGAGTGTTGCTTCTCCTTACTGCAGGTGAAAGCAGAATCTATCAATTGAAAAAAACATGCTGGAAATGTTAGGAATGGAATTGTTATGTAAATACATTATTGCTTTCCTTATGCTACTGAAGAATAAAAACCCATCAGTTGGAGAACTGGTTTACAACAGAATGACAACTACTCAATAACGTGTATTTTTTGAGACACACATCTCTTTTGGAAAAGAAGAGAATGTAACTTAATCGACAATTTTGCAAGCAATGGTTGCTTCCTCTTCAAGCATTCACCTTGCTGAGGAAAAAATTGAAATGCAGCCCAAGATGTAAAATATTGATGTTGCATTATTCAAACGAGAAAGCTTTGGTATGTGTCTCTTTTGTTTAATCATGCTAAAAGCAGAAGTGTACGGGGCATAAATGACAGAACAATAGGGCTCTTATGTATTTAAATGACATCAGACTCACAATGCAGAACAGAAAATAAAACGCCTCTAAACCTAACATTTCCTAAAAAATCACAGACACATAGAGAGATTAGAGTTTATTAACATGATCCTGTTGTAGGGTTTTTTTATTAATGACAGTCTTTTTAAGAATGATGTTATGCTTACATGTGCTAATGCACACAGAATAAATAATTGTCCATATGTTAAGACCATCAACTTAAACATTTGAAATTATGCAGTTCCTGTGAATACTTACTTGGGCCATTTTAATTTCTCCGCTAAAAACCAGTCACTAATTATATGATCATACACACAAGAGCCTTCTGCCTCTTTCGGGACACAGGATGGACAATGTTCACTTAACAAAGCACTGTTCAGCATTACATTCCATCTCTATTCAGCATTAAATGTCATCTCTATTCAGCGTGTGGCCTTATGACATGTTTATTGTATTGCTTGTTCTGAATACCAAACTGTTAATGTTCTCTTGTTTTTCTCCTTTTGTTGTACTCCTCACTGCAATATTTGACTGAGTCACAAATGATACTGAATTTATCTCCATGCTCCTGTGAGGCAAATTTTTTCTGTGTTACAAATAAGAAATAGGTATTTATGCAGGATAAAGGCACTGTTATTAAGTGTCCAATCTTAGATCCCTATCGTCTGATTTTTCACAAAGTTTCTTACTTTATAATTTTGAACAAACCTGAATTATTTATTTGAGTGTATTTCCTAACATATTAATATTTGAGTATTGCCAACACTTTCTAGAATTGATGTTAAGTTCTTATTTCCATTGTTTAAAAGTAAAACTAATTAGTATTAGACTTAATCACAAGATAAAAATTCTATACTGCTAGTATGGTTGACCACAGGAGCAGGTTCCCCAGAGAGGCTGTGCATTCTTCATTCTCCAAATGTGATATCCAAAACCCAGCTGGGCAAGATCCTGGGTAATGTTCTTTGTCTGACCCAACTCTGAGCAGGGGATTGGACCAGACAATCTCCAGAGGTGCCTTCCAGCCTCATTTGCTCTGTGCAGATTCTGGGCTTCTGTGAGATCTTAGCTAGGTCAGCTGAAAATATTTATAAGAAAGAAGAAGCTGAAAAATACCATGTTTGTGCTTATCTCAAATTCATTAAAATCTTATACTGGAGTTGTTTTTATTTAGTCTGATGTTTCAGTTCAATCAAGATAATTTCAGCATAAATTTAAATTAATGAAGAAATGTATAACTGTGTTTAATCAAACTTGATTAATAGTCCATATCTATTTTTATTAGATTTAGTACAAGATTGTGAAATGAAGCTAAATATTTTCATATTTTAAAAGATACCTTCAGTGAAGGAGAGATGACTCATTTAAGGTCATGAATTTAGCAGCTTAGAAATAAAATGATAAGCAGTTCCTGTGTAAATTAAAGAAGATTTATGTAAATAGTGTTAATTGCATGATTTAATCTAGGGAAGCAGATTGTTAGAATTTGAAAAACATACTTAACTATGTTCAAACTATGTTCAGCTATCTATGTTACTCTTTTTGTAGCACAGAATGAAAAATGTAAATTATTTTTTTAATACAATATATCTTACTGTGGGAATATCTTGGAGCATAATGCACAGCATTTGAAGATTCTGCAGTCCAAGGCAGACATCTGTATAAACAGCTATGATACAGAAGGAATTGCCTATCCTCTCACTGTCCAGGTGATAGGAGAGATCTGGTAGGGCCCACATGCTATCCCACAGAAGAGCTTTCTAAAAGCTTTTGGCTAGTAATCTAGTAGCTCCATAAGTCTTAGATCTTGCACTGTGGTGCATCATGGCTTTTAAGATTTTGTATGGATTCCTTCAATTCATACAAAATACTTCTCAGTGGGAGAAGTTTTAGACACCAAAATTTGAAAATGCTCGTTTAAGCCCTGAATATTGATATGATGCTTTTATCATGAATGGAGTCCAAATGAAACCACGCTGGAGTCTGCACAAGATAGGGATGACTGTAAAATTCTCTTTGCCCACAAGAGGGTACATCCCACACTGTGCCACTTCTTAGGTCAGCATAAAGATTCAGTTTAAACAGTCACTGAATGTGGTGCAAAACTGGTCACACTTCAGATGCTTCCTCTTACGCTGAACAAGACAAAAGGGAAATAATCATTGTGTGGAGTTTCTAGAGACAAGAAAAAACCAGGAAGATATAAAAAACGCTGAGCTGAACAAAATTATACTCATATGGACTTAAATTGAATCAGGATGAAAACAATAAAACAGAACACCATCATCATACTTTCTGCAGGTCAAGATCCACTTATGCTTAATGGAGTCCATCCACAAACACACAAATCCATGAATATTTGCCTTATTAATCTAATGTACCAAAAATATCTTTAGAATTTATTTTTAAATATAAAAAACTAATTTTGGGAACTTAACTCCAGAAATTATTAACTACCTGGTAGACAATTGGAAAACATAAATAAACCTGAATTTAAAACCACAGTATTTCACACTCGGTAAAATCCTTATGTTTTGCTAAATCTTAGCAACAGAAATAGGCATTTGTCTTTGATTTCTAATAAATTTTAGCTTTCTTTCATAAATTCTACAAATATCCCTTAAAGCTTACAGACAAAGCCATCATGTGTCTTTTGACTTTTAGGCATGTACTTTGTGTTTGATCAAATAACATGAAAATATGGTTCACTGATAAGGCAAAAAAATACATATATATGAAAATAGAGATTAAAAGAACCCAAAGGTCAAGGAATGACATATTTGCGTGGCAGAGAAGGTTTATGAAGTGGGCAGGCAAATCTGTATTTCAGTTATGTTTACGAGTTTAAAAATGCATACGCAGAGTTTGCATTGCCTTGGGCAGAAGAGTGATCTGGTGGGCTGAGCTTAACCTGGGATAGAAGCTACAGAGTGGCCTGTTATGGCCAAGTATTGATGATCTGCTCCTCTTTTTTTCATCTCCATCTTCTTTTCTTCTGTCTTTTCCTGTGAGTTGAATGCACAGATGCTGTCTGCTGTGCTGCCTGTGCCCCGAGAGTGTGCACATCCTCGCTGTATCATGGATAAGTAGCACTTGACACCTACGCCCACATCCAAGTAGGAAGGCTTTTCTTCATCTTGAACCTAGCACTAAAGAACCAGTTCATTAAGGCTGGGTAGCATTTGTTGACCAAAGAGAGCTCCCTAACTCTGTGATGTTTTATTCAAACCCTCGAACTCCCGATAAGGCAAAGCAGAGACAAAGCAGAGGCTAGGCGTAGAATAACAGTCTGCTATGTGTAAAGACTAATTTATTTACAGTCTTTTCTTGTTGCTACATTACACAGAGCAGCTATGGATGGATAATTCCATGCATGCCACCTTACTTCTGACGGTTTAAGAAGAAACAGCATGTTGCTCTTGCAGCTGCCATGAATTTCCAAGAGTTGTGTTACTTTTATGTAGTGCTGTCTTGCTCTGTGTTGTACTCCTGCACATCCCTATATGTGCACTCCTTTGATCACACAAATGCACTTTTAAGGTGAAGAAAAAAATGTAAATACAATGATAAATTTTTGCACAACCCGTTTTTTTTCCAGATTAGCCAAATGTTTATTTCTGTACCTGTACGTCTCACAAGGAATTCATTTCCACAAGTTCCCACCCTTACTGCTTTGACTCTGTTGGCTATGGAAGTAACTTCAGAGATCTTTCAATCACCACTAGATTCCATGTGCAAGAAAACAACATCCTCGGGTTTTAGACTCTTGACTATTAATGCCTTATGGCACATAGCAGTTAAAGAAAAAAATTTCCAAAAAAATATGGTTGTTTTTAGGATTCTGGTTTCCCTATATTTTCTTGAACCCATCTAACAGCTATACTCCAAAATAAGTGGGCATACAGCTCTGGAGAAGCACGGTTGAAAAGCAAATGGAATTAAGCAAGTGCTCCTCAGTATCTGATAATGAACAGCTAGAAGATGTGAAGGGAAGGAGAAAAACATCATGGCCTTTCTTTTTCTCTTTGTGCATGTCTTCAGTAAGTGTCGTTAGTTTTAATGTAAGTCACACTGTTGTCCATTTGTCTCCACATCTTCATCTTTCATACAGTGTCTATTGCACCGGTAACATAAACCAGATATGCAGCAATGAAGGAGCATGGGTCTTGGATAAGAAGGAGTAACATCTCATTCACTTATCTCATTCAATGGAAGAGGTTGTTTCTGAGGATTTGTGGCCTTCCAATACACATGGGAAAAAATAGAAATGACAGACTGTAATTAAAAACTGCATTAGTGCATGTGCAAAAGCAGACAACATGAAAATTTGAGGAGTGAATTTAATTCTCCCATTCCCAACCATTAAAGTGTTTGGCTTTGTAATTTCAATATTTTAACATCATTTTTGTTATGTTGTGTATATCTGTAGGACCCCACTTTTTAGTTTACACCTCCTGAGGGACTGAATGCTTCAGAGTTAATGAACTTTCTCATCAGTTGGCCATTAGTTTGAACTGAAGCCAACTCATCAGGATGAAAAGCATCTTGCATCTAATGGATGTTTGGGGTTCTGTATAGAATGAGTTTGGCAGGTCTCTTTCTCTAGCTGCCACAACACAAACATGCCATAATGCTCTGCACTAATTGGCAGATTCAGTGAAGAGGCCAAATGTTGGCTGATCTATTGAGTCTGATCTACCCTTTTTGCCCCTGGAGGAAATCTTCCCCCTCAGGTATGCTGTCATGGTTTTTCGGTGTTTGTTAAGCTTACCAGACTGCCTTTTTTCCAAATCCAGAGGATATCTGTCACAAGGGTTGTCTGGTGATGCCTCTCATTATTACTAAAACCACACAACTATTTAAAGTTACCATGAATACATTTTTTACACATAGGCAAACATTTCCTTAGCTCAACTGAATAAAATGTCACCCACTGCTGTACAAAGCTTGGCAGCTACATAAGTTTACAAAACTCCTACTTGCTTCAAGAAGAGTTTATCAGTTTATACGTGTCTGAGTTTGTGTCCCAGTCTTGTATCAACAAGTGTTTGTGTTCACCCAGAGTTCCTTTATATAGTAATCCTTCAGCATTTCATTTGTGCGTTCCGGGATGTGTACATATATTTTATAATACCAGTGTATAATATCAGTACACTGAATATTTCTCCTTGGAGGAAAAAACCAAAAGTCTGTCTGATTGCACATATTAATTGGAAATTCTTGGTGTATCAGTTCACAAACAGGTAAAAAGGATATTTTTCAAAAGAATCTTTTTGATTCACATCCTTTTAGTCTTTTTTTCCTTCTGTTAATTCCATAAAGCTACTGAAACAACCAGATGGAAAGGTGCCAGGCAAACATGGAAGAGAGAGATCTGAGGTGCTGTTTAAGCCATGCCTATCAGCCTTTTCTGTTTTCCAGGGAAGATTTCAGAGATTCACCACCAGAAATGAGTCATGCACCCAGTAAAGCACAGAGAGCTTTAGATGCACACATTGTCTGATGCATCTTGCTTTTGGGTGTCTACCCAAGCTGGGATACTCCATGGACAATTCTGTGGTGCACTCTGCTGGAAGGCATCTGTTCTTCCCTAGGACCTCTTATGTTTTATTAGTCAGGCAACAAAACCCAAATCTCCTTGGAGCAGACTTCTGTTTGCTCCAGCTGTTTCTGAGGTATAAATTTGCAGGTGAAATGTGCCAGTTTTGAGGGCTGGATATCATATTTGCTTTGCTGTGTGCAGTCTTTTCCCTCTTAAAAACACAGCAGCTGGCCTCCATCCTCCTCTACCCCCTTCCCTCACACTTGCTCAGTGTTTGACTGTGCTTTGGGCACTTCACCCAATTTGCTCTCTTCCTTTTATTCCCTTTCTGATTTTACTTCTGATAATGCAAGAACATATTGGGTTTGTATTCATGATTTTATGTTTATGCATAAAACACCAAAAGGTAATATCTTTATCTACTTCCATCCAGTACAAATTATAACCATTCTCAGGCCCTCTTATGAGGCAGGAATATTGTTTTTTCTTAAACCATTATTTTTTTAAAGTTACAGATCCTTTTTTCTCCCTTACGATTGACTTCAGCTCGGGACACCTACCCATTACTGCTCAAAAAAGTCATAATTATTTAACATTTATTTAGTCCATTTGACAGGAAAAAGCTTGGTGGTGTACTAGGGCGAGTGAGACATAACACATATGTAACATATAATATGTTAGAAATGTATCTAGAAAGCCTAAAAATACATGATTGTACTTGCTAAACTCATAATTCCAGTTTTAGAACAATTCACTAATACTAACCATTAAATATTACTTTAACATGCTTTTAAATTCTAGATTTATTTTTATGAAATTATAGAATAACCTGAGTTGAAAGGGACCCACAAGGATCACCAAGTCCAGCTCCTGTCCCTGCACAGGACATCCCAAGAATCACACCCTGTACCTGAGAGTATTGTCCAAACACTTCTTGAACTCTACCAGGCTTGGGGCTGAGATCACTCCCCTGGGAAGCCTGATCCAGTGCCCAAGCATCCTCTGGGTGAAGAACCTTTTCCTGATATCCAGCCTAAACCTCCCCTGAGGTTTTGCCCCTAGGCTGATCTGTATCTTTTATCAAATATGTAATGGATTAAATAGAAGATGGGACTGTGAAACTGATGTGTTTATATTACCAACTGTGTCTGCAATGAAAAATAGCAAACCTTTCAAACCTAAATACCATTTGTTTTCAAATGTTAATGAATGAAGTCAACATTCTACAGTACACTTCCACCAATGCCGTAATTTTTATTCTTTTTTTAAGTAATCAGGAGTACTTTTTTCACTTAAAAAGTTGTGACACCGGTTCTGGTGTTTCTTTCTTATCTTCCAAACTCACCTGAAACATGTTAAATTTGGGGGCAGGACTATACCAGCAGACCTGTTTCAGGACCTCTTCCAGCTCCTATACTTTCACTGTTGTCAAGGTGTTCTCAACAACATCAAAATTTTGTCAGACTGTTCTTTATCCAAAATTCAGCAAAAAGGAATGATCAACCTACAAGACGATCAAGAAGTCCATAAAGTCAAAGCTCTTATGCTAGAAGCAGATGGACAGGGTATTTCAGGTGTGTTGTTGGCATCTGACATCCTGACATTTTAACATTTTTGCAATAACATGCTTCCAGAGTTACTGCCACAAAGGTCCCAGTTTTATTCATCAATCAGATCAGAGCTTAGACCTTCACTAAGGCACTTGTCAGTGAACTGCGTCAGGCAACAGCTCTAAACACTCCCACTCTGTCCCGGTAGAACTCTTCTGTTGCAGAATTTATTATAGACAATGTTGTTTCTTTGAAATATTTTTGTAAAACTGCAGGGTGGTGGGTTTTTTTTCTATTTTCAACCCTTTTCACAGGTTACCTTTTTTCTATGTGGTCCAGTGAAATTTACTGAGCCATAATCTTCCCTATCTTCGGTGTATGGCTTGGAAGTAGAAAGAGGACTAAAAGAAAAAGAGAAAGAACACTTGAAAGTGCAGCAACTTTGAAGAAAGGAAGATTCAAAATTTCTCAGAGGAGGTGGGATCAGCTTTAGTAGTAAAGTCCCACATAAATCCAAGCCAAGAAGAGATGCTATCATTTGCTTCCTGACTTGGGGTCAGAAACTGCTGATCTTGTGAAAAGTTTTCAAAAAGATCTAATATGTACAATTCAGATAAAAATGTTGCCCTTTTTATTTGTGTAGATATTTTACTTTTATTTATACAGATATTTTAAATGCTTGCTCTTGATTACCTAAAATAGAGAGGCTTAGAAATTGCATATAATAGTCAGGTATGTCTCAAACACTTTATAAAGCTTTTTTTAGTTTCACATAAAGCTGTCCATCTACAAAGGCAGATATTAAATTATTAAACAGTGATATATATTAAAATTTCTACAATTCTTCCATAAGTCTAATTAGCTTTCCTTTTGTATTTTTAGTATTCTGCATGTAAATGTGTATAATACCACAGGAATGCAACAATTGTTATGTGCAAGCAATTAAAAGGGGCCTTGGTGACTATTGCTTTATTTTCAGGATACTGTAGAATATCCCAAATCCTGTATCCACAAAATGGTGCATAGTTTTCATGTGTGATCACAAAATGACTTAATAATTCATATTTTACAATATTTACTGCATAAAAGGGGTCATGCTACACTTTTCTCATTCAGAAGCTCCGGACCTAGACTTTCCAACCCTTTATTTATCAAAAATGAAATATTATGCTAACCATGACCTTTTAACAACAGCCTATTCACAGTGGCCAAAGGTTTTTATTGCTGACCTATTAAACTATTATAAAACAATAATTTCCCCTGATCGCCTTTTTTTAAGGAGAAGCAAAACAAAACCACAAAGATTAAAAGAATAAGGATTAAAACTCCCTGAAACATCCACCAAACACAGAATTTCTTCTTGTTTCCCCTGCCAGAACACATCAAGCAAATACTATAATTTATAGCTTACCCCCCTTATAGATCATGAATCCACACAGAAAAAAAAAAAATCTGTTCTGTACATACCTCTCTTCTAGTAATTTTAAGTTTTCCCATGTCCATTAGGCCCTTACAACCTAATCTTGCTCTGCCAATTGCTCCCATGGTGAGATCATTAAGTAAATTATTTAAAGATCAAACAGCCTGCAGTGACAATGGAGTTCCATGTAAGGTAAATGCTTCAAAGCCCCCCTCCCCCCTTCTCAAATTATAGCTCTACAGGCTATTCATCACCTCTGGATGGGGCATGCCCCACCATTACTTGGCTTTTTGCTGCAGGCTAAGGTAGCACCACTAATTGGCCTTTGTAACAAAACTGACCTGTGGACAGGATAAAACTTGTTTGGAGCTTTAGAGACAACAATTATTCAAGGTTAAAAACACATCAATGCCAGAGCTACGTCACTATAATAAGGGTGAATGAATTTCTTCCTCTCGGGTCTTAATGTGAAAGAATGCGTTCATGTTGTGCCCATGCCAAACAAAAGCTCCTTCAGGTAGTTGAACTGGTCCACTTTTCTTTCTTTCCCCCACCCCTTCTTTTTTAGCTCAAGGACAAGTAGGTCTATCATTTTCTTTATTTCTTCAGAGCCCCTCACAGTGAGGGCCCTTTGATCTCCGAGAATAATGGCAGATGGAACAATTTAACTGCTTCATACAGGTGCAGGAGTTTATTTGACAGGTTGTGGCTTTTATTTCTAGCACATTAGCTGCACGCATACAAATGGGCTCTTGACAGACTCAAGCAGGTAGATCAGAATTTTTAAATTCTTTTTTTTAAGAAGCCTCAAGAAAGCCTGACCACACCTGCAATGATGGCACAATTTGAAATGCTGCATAAATTAAAGACAGGTAAGGCCAGTGCGTTCCCTGCTGTGAATGAATTTTTACAACCACTGAAAAGAGCAGGTAGGAGGAAAAGCAGCACACATCAAGTAAACAACAAGGGATCCTGTCACTTGTCTCTCAAATTAAAGAGGTCCTATTTGATCTGAGTTATTTTAAAATAAATAACACTACTAAACAAGATTTTATGTTGTATTGCCTGTAACAGAATAGAATGCAGAATAGAAGAAAAGTGAAGGAAAACATTTTCAAATCGCATTTACTCAGACCAGCACTTTTTTCCCAAAGGAAGATTATCTGTATGAATTTTCTTGAATTTACAGTTACATATGATACATACATATGATTATGACTAGTAAAGTGAAAATCTGCTCTTGGAAGCCTTGCAAAAGGAGGGTTTCTACACTCCTTTCTTGGTTTTCCACTTAAAGTGTCATTGAAATGGCTTGCGTAAAGGGATGCTATTCAATAGTGTACCAGCTAATAATAAGTCTGCTAAAGATTGAGTCTTCAGAATGTTACCACTTAAGGAAGACACACACACATTTTTTGTTTGCCTCCACTCTCCTGTTTTGGGCTTGCTTTTTTTTTCAGTACACTGCAGTTTTTCAAAGAGTATCCTGCCCTCAAAGGCATGAATTCAAGAAAAATAAGGTGTGGGACATGGTGCCAACATAAACAATTTGTTTGGAAGTGTTATATCAAGACTAGTAACACAGATGCAGTTATGCTAGAGGCAAGATTTTTTGTATTGGTTTAGTTTATTTGACTTGTGGGAGTATTTATTCTAGACTTACAGTCTTTATGACAATGTAAATGCTTTAGCCTTAACACTTAGTATGTAACACCATAAATGTAAGTGTGACACTGTGCTTAAAATTTTAAACCTCGAGGTTACATTGACATCACCTCTGCTGACACGGCTGTGATGGAGGTAAGAGGGGATCAGGGCTGAGAAAAACCCTCTGTAGTCCTTTCCTGTCTGAACTGGTGCATTCTTAGAGAGTGTTCTGTCACTGCAGCAGGTTGGCAATGTGCTGCTTCATATCTGAAGTGCTCCTGTAGAGCACATGGCCCATTTATCACCTGTGTCATAACTATAGTACCCATTAAACAGATTTGGTGAAAATTACACCCCAGTTCTCTGGGCAATATAATGTTCTCAGAGAGGCGACACAAGCACAAGACTGAACTGAGGAATAAATACTGAGGATAACTATTAGTTTAACTGTTTCAAATTTGTGCATAGTGAGTCATGTTCAAATGTAATTAAAACATGGGGTGTTTCTTCAGGTAAACTGGTGTTTTACTCCACCTAAACAACCTCTTCCAGAAGAGCGCTTGAGCCATACCTAAATGCTTCAGAGGAAAAATCCTAAAGTGAAGGTGAAGGAAAAAGAGTGAATTTTTCGCTGATAGAGCACAGAATACTGAAATTCTGAATTGGATTAAATCCACAGTTTTCTGCTGGCACAGTATAAGGCAGTGTAATTACCCTGGGAAGATTTCTGCTACTGGCACATCTCTAGAGGATTTTTGTAATCAGCTGATGGGAGAGGTAGTTTAACTACACTGTTTTGTTCGTCTTTTCGCATATTGTGGTTCCTAGAGGGGGGACTCCACATGGCTTCAGTGCTGCAGGTCTCGTGTGGATCAGTAACCACCTGCAGAGTCATGTCTCCTGACAGTCTTCCAAGAAGTTCTGCCGCTCACAAGCTGGATTGCAAATAGCTGCTGCAGAGCAGGCTAACAGAGCCTGCTGGGGCCACCTCACCAGGGAAGATGCCACCCTGTAGCAGGGCAGGAGGAAAGTGTCCTACCTTGCGGAGCAGAGATCGCTGGAGACCTGGCGGCTTCCACGTCACTGTGGGAAGTGCTGCCCAACGCCTGCAATGGTCCCCCAGGACAGACCACAGGCACTGCCCAGGGTCTCACCAAGAGATCAGAATCTGCAAACATACTCAATTCCGTATTAAATCCTTTCTTCTCCATCCGAGGACAGCACCAGCTGTCCTAGGATGCTGACCAACAGGCTCTCCTTGTTCTAGAACAAACAGCCTCCTTCTTTGTTTATTTGCCTGTTAATTAAAAAGCAAATTCTCATTTGGAAAAAGCTGAACATCAGGATGTGAGAAAGACTGGCTCAGACAGAGCAATGAGACCTGTCGGCGGTTAGCTGCTCTAGCTCCCACAGCCAGACTCCAAGAAATAAATGTGAGGTGTTCCAGCTGCCAAAACAGTTTCAAAAAAAAAAAAAAAAAAAAGAAAATGTGAAATGCGTTAATGATCAGATATTTCAGAATACCCAGTAAGAAAAGAATGAAGACTTACCCTGTTCTGCATGTTTTGCCTTTTCTATTTTAACACTGAAAATAAAATATGCTGCAGCAGATTGTATTTCTTTTAAAGCTATAACAGGTTTATGACAGTATTAAAACAGCGCAGCAAACATGAAAATTAGTGTAAGAGTCTTTTAGCATGCTTTATTACTCTTATTTTTAAAAAGTATAATAGCTTTGTAGCACCTAAATGTGCCTAAGTAGGGACTTTTTAAAGAATTGAATTTAGATCTGGTAACAGATCAATCAAACTTCATTGTCAAGGATTTTTAATACACAAATCTTAAAGAACTCCAGAGTATCTGTTACCTAAAATTCAACAGATTAGAAACTGAGCCAGAAAAACACAACTTCCAAAAGTTCATATGTGACAAGGTACCAGTTGAGACATGGTATGATGCACCAGTTAAAACAGGGCTATGGTAAATACTTTCTCAGTGCTTCCTTTTTTTGAGGAAGACTGTAATATTAAATCAGTGGTGGTGCAGTGGCGGTGGTCAGAGATGACATCAGAATTATTTTTAATTATTCTGGGTTTCTTTCCAAGGGATTGAAAAAGAAAAATATTTCTGCTTCAATGGAGAGCATTTGCCCAATCAGTGGAAAATTAATCTACGTGAGTTCATGTTTTTTGTCACTGGGCATCTGAAATGGCATTCTTTCTCACCATGGCACTGAACATGGAAACATCCATGAACGGTTCTTGTGAGCCCAGTGTTCAGTCCATATGCTGACTGTGACAACCATCTGCAGAGACTCACTCTGAAGTCACCCTAAGTGATTTCAGCTGGACTGGTGTTCTTCTGCAGTGATGCAGGCTGAGAAGCTGCTGTATTTCCAGGCAGAAGTGCATTAGGAAATATGGGGAATAAGTAACTGCATAGCCATCTCCAAATAGTTCGGCTGCACAATCATGTTAAGGGTCATGCTATAGCTACTGTGGTTCCCAAAAATATAACAGAGCTGTTAGCTCTTCCGCCTTTATCTGTAATTTTTGCACCTCCTCCCAGCGTGGATCTCAGCTGGACAAAGCATGTTGCTGCTTTTCTGGAGAAGTCTACTTTCAGGACAAGGGATAATTGGTCAGTGGGTCTTTTTCACTCTCAGATCTCCATCTCTGTCCTTGATCCACTACACAGAACTCAGAAAGTAGCTCTGCTATACAATTTTTAGTTTCACTATTGGAGATTGAAAAGTCATCTTCCTTCTATACTTTGCAGAAATCTGAGTTTATTATCCTTTTAAAACGAGATATTTAAATGAGAATGGAAATGTATACTATCTGTAGCAAGTAAATTTTGTAATCTTTTCTTTCTACATGCAACGGAGCATGTAACCATCTTAACCCATAGTAAACAAAGATACATTTGAAGTGACAGAGAAAGTAACTCAGAAAGCTCTTACTCATCAAATGACCAATGGAGAATTGTCATGACTTGCCCATCATAAGATCCTGCTCCAAACTGAGATGAACTTCAGGGATGAAGGACCAAAACTGGCTATGGCATGAATGGTTCCTCTCAAGCAATTAGATAAAACATCAAAGACTTTGGCTTGCTGAGATATGTATAGCCAAAGGACAAAAAATATTAGGGTTATTATTCTTTTACTTCCAATACATATCAACCATCAATTATATAATCCATTTAGTTACTATATCTAAAAATGACAGGTTAGCATATCCAATGTTTCATTTAAGCTACTATTTTGCCATCAAAAATTAATATAATAATTATGTATTTGTCTGGATTAACTACATGTAGAATATTAAACAGCACCAAAACCATGAATTTTTTCTTACCTACACAGAATGACAGAGATTTCTTGGTTTTACAGATTCTTGAGTGTCTACTGCATTAAAAGTTGCTCACAAGTAAAATGTAATCAGTTGACCTTTGTATAGCCCATTGCATATCCACCCCCATCACAAGCAAAACTGCAGCT
The DNA here is from genome assembly GCA_013397175.1 of Platysteira castanea. NCBI lineage: Eukaryota > Metazoa > Chordata > Aves > Passeriformes > Platysteira > Platysteira castanea. The sequence goes on from VYXC01000513.1 coordinate 264,568, forward strand.
GGAGTATTGCTGACTGAGTTAATTCTCATTATTTTTTTCTCCTACAGAGCTATAATAAAAAGTCTTCACCTGTTTATGAGCAGACCTATAGCTTTATACTTGAAAAAGTTTATAAAGCCCTGATGTTTTGCATATCTCTGTGAAAAAACCTACATCTGACAGAGGACATGACAAGTACTTTCAATGGTCCAGCTAAAAGGCACCCAACATGTTAGATCCTGAAGTTCCTAATTAATGCTGCAATGCTTTTCTGTTAAGCAGAGGTTGTAAAATTAATTCAAAGTCAATGACAAAAGTTATAATCCTCCCTGTGACTTCAAGGGCTTCAAATCTGAGTTTTAACTGAACTTGTAATTTTCCAGATGTTTCAACTCACGTACATTTTCATCCAATTCACATGACTTTGCTCTCTTCATTTCTCAGTTTCTCTTCTTACGTCTCCTGTTTTTGTTTTGATGTGCCAAAGAGATTGTATTTTCCGCATTTGCTTTTTTCCTATTTCACAAGCCTCCTCCAAGGGGTTTTCATCTTAGGTTAGCTGTATTGTTAACTTGCACCCGAAATTTGTCTATTTTTAGCAGATTTTGTCTTGCAGAGCAAGCTTCTAACACTGGTAGTAGAGGAACCCATTCTCTGATGGTTCCTAAAGGACAGAAACTTTGGCGTTTGGAATAACCTCTACAGTCTATTTTGTGTCCTCAAAAGTGCAGTTACATCTTGTAGCTTGCTCTAGCAACAGCTTAACCTTCCTGAATCTTCTTGGGCGCTTACCTGCTCTTCAAAATTCTCTGGCAAAGCTGTGATTGATCATGCGGATGGGATGTACAAACACCTACACTACTAACTGTGAAGTGCATAGTGTGGCAGCCCAGAATATTCCTATGATGGTCCAGGGGGGTTTGAAACCCTGCCAGACGGTTTCCGGACCCTGGCAGAGAGCCCAGAATTCCATTTTCGAACCCTGCCTGTGGAATCATCTGCCCACATTGACAGATGAAATGTACAGTAGAAAGAAAGTGTGTAATTAGCTTATCTTATAATTGGGTGATTGTAGATTTTAGATTTATGGAGGTACAAGGGAAAAAAGTTAATATGGAGGGCAAAGGGCATTGCCCTTTCTCCTTCCTCTTTCTTCTCTCCCCTCCATCTTCTGCTGTGACGATGGTGATGGGTATTGGTGAAGGTAGCACTTTCATGTTAAGAAAAGGTAGAAATTAATTGGAAAAATTGATTAAACAATTATACGTTGTGGAACTTGGTTGGTTTTCCTAAAAGAGATAAAAAGGTACAGACAGCCTCCCAAGGCGTTACTTCTGCTGTAATTCTTGGAGGAGCTGGACATGCTGTCCTCGCTCCAGACACTGAGAGATAAGAAATGATAAACAACCTGAACACGACTCCGCAGAAGTCTCCAGTCTTTTGGCTCGGGCGTGGGACTTTGAAGATCAAGAAACAGCCATAAAAAACCACAAAGAGAACCAATACATAGAGGGAAGGAGTTTGATTTGCTACAAGCCAATTTGAATCTGGGACCTCACGGCTGCCTTTATAGTTTTACTGGCAATAAAGTTTGCTTTGGCCACTGGCCCCAGGTGTGTCCTTGTGCCTGCGTCCAGTGCTTGCTGCTGGAGGACACTGGCTCTGCCTCAGGGGAAGGCTCCTCTGCATGGTGCCCACATGTGTGACATCAACCCCACTTCCACCAGGGCACAAACCATTAGTGGTACGTTCAAACACGTGTCACCAGATTCCTGTAGATACAAGCAAATTTCCACCAAAGAAACCCTGCACCAGCTCACTGTGTCACTGGTGTGGCTGTGCCCATTAGATCCTCCAGCAAAAAAGCTGGAGCTCAATTGTAGGATTTTCAATCCATGTGAAACTTGTCTTTGACAGCATGAAGAAAGTTTCTATGGGATTGGATGTCACTGTCTGTGCAGTTTAGGATTTTTCCTTCTCTAGCAGTTGTTTGCAAAGAACTGGCTATCCACAGAGTTCTTTCTACTCTCACTTCCAGGTGACCATCTGCATTAAAGAGCACTACAACCCTGATATCCACTCTAAATGTAAAAACAAATCCAAAACCAAAAAAAGCCAGCAGAACAAATCAAGTGGACTGGTTAGCTTTGACAAGGTAGTATCACTTTACTAGAACTTTTAAGCAAATTTTGATCCTGAGTATTTCTCTGCAAATTTAGGTCAATTTAATGTTGTTATATGAGCCAAAATATTATTTCGGCATCTCCACAAGGAAAGCATTATATTTTTTTAAAAAAACAGTTACATTTTTATTTTGCTATTTTGACATAATTTAGTTTGAATAGCACTGATCACTTAGGGTGAGCACAGTTAAAGGACTAACAGTGAGTCCTCTATTGCTATCTGGTTTCTTTAATAAAAACAATTCTATATTATTTACCAGCTCTATAGGGTTGTGTAAGTAGCCTATTACAATAAATAGGAGGTGCATTTGCCTGAGTATATGGATTTTTCTCCTCTTGGCCTATGAATACTATGGAGTATTATCACTTTCACCCTGCAGACTGAACCATAGCACTGCATAATGCAACTTCAGTCCCTTTTGAGATGACCGCAAATTGTCGTAATTTTTTGTTAGAGTAATGATCAAATATTGATATTTCTTCAGTTCATACAAATGGATAAAACCTTTTTACATGCTGCTTAGTCAATATATTCTGATGTTCACATTAGGGATTTGGAAATCAATGTAGTTTTCCTGTTATTCTTTTATGATTAAATCAATTTGGGCTATTTACTCATAGCAGAAAATATGGGTGATTGCAAACCCTACAGCTTAGTGAATTGCTTTCTCACTACTGCTGCCCTGTAATGAGAAGGTACAGGTTTTCTTCAGGGGTTGACTAAACTTGCTCATGTATAGAAGCCATTCGAGGTGCAAAAATTGTTTATTATTAAGGGCTAACAGTGTTTCCTGCCAAAGGGCATCTTCATCATTTACCATTACATTAACATTGACAAAACATGGTAATACTAGAGCCCAGCAGTGCTGATCATATGGAGGAAAATAGCAGATACTTGGCAATTCAGCTTAAACCACCACACTTTGACTCCTGGGTTAGAGATACAAGTTAAAAGAAAATGGAATAATAAAATGGATGCACAACAGGAATTTGGAAATACTCCTGAGGATGAGAGCTAGAAAAAGGTAGAAGATCATGCATTAAACAGATTTATGTTAAGACTTCCTATAAAAGCTGCAGCAGCATGATCTGATATTCTAGATCGGGCAAGAGATTTTGTTTATATTTCACAGGCAAGAATAAACAATAATTTGTGTAATAGCTTTAAGTAAAGCTACAGTTAATGCATTGGAATACAAAGCTTACATTGCTGGAGTCTAATTTCCCATGTTAATTTTATTTCTTTGGGCATCATCCATACTTTTCTTTTGGAAAGGAAGCATGTCTATGTATGGAATGTACGTAATTGGCCATGCCCTTTGTGCATTTAGAGAAAAGCACCTCTCATTCATTAAAATTACATGACTTCAAGCCTATTTGATTAACTTAAACCCAAATAATCTCGTAATCTGACTATTCTTATTTGTGCAGCTCATTTCAGAACCTCATATTTGGGAGCAATGTGGTATGTCTCATACCTGATGGAAAAATAGGTTTTTCGTCATTTAAGGTACAGAATATACAACCATTCATAGACAGTTTATCAGAATTTAGAGGCCCAAAGATCCCAAATCAGATTGTCTCCTGAAAAAAATACTTTCCATACATGAAAAATGCAACACTAGTGAGTGTATCATACTGCCTTGACTCACTAAGCCTTTTGTAAGTTTAAGCAGCAAGAGCCTTTTCCAGGCTTCAGGAGGTAGAGGTGGTCCCTGCCTAGTTTTGTACCACTCAGGTGATTTACTGGATATAGAATACATCCGATAAAGCAAAATCTGGATTTTGGAGAATGAAGGAAAACATGATTTTTAAAGTAATGTCCTGGAAAAACATCATTACTGCAAAGCCTTTACCAAAATGATTTCTATGGCTGAGTTTTAAACTTCTAAAATCTGGGTCTGTGATGAAAGAACTTACAGATTCTTAATTATATCAATAAAACTGAGTGTCTGTACAATAAAAGTCAGGTGCTAATTCATATTACTACATCTTAACGTGCAAACAAAGGTGAACTACAGCAACCACGACAAGGCAGCAGTGTATTTAGATCTCACTTAAAAATCAGTGGAGGTAATTTCTGTTTCTTGACAGCAGCAATCCCATAAATTGAGCTCATTGATGAATTTTTTAAAGCATATTTTCTCTTTTTTCCTCCTCTTTTGACCCAAACAAGAAAAGAGCAAATCTTCCTGTGCATAGAGGTGCTGAAGCCCATCCTTTCCAAAGCATCACTAGAATGCTGTTGATTCCTGTGGAAACTGGCCATCCAAATCTAGTAGTTTTGAGAAACTCAGTGAAATGTGGAAACAAAGTGGAAACAGGAAGGACGAAGAAAGCACATGGATTTTTATGCAGTTTCTATCTCTAGATTCAGTAGTGCTTTAAAGTAAATAGCCAGATCTCAAAATCAACACCAGCATGAACTTAGACACTGAAGGAATGACTTAGAAATGTGAGTCTCATTGCTAAAACATTTGAAATGGACTACAGTGAGTGACTGGCAGGATGCAGTGAAGTCTGCTCCGAGGGGCTTCCAGGACCCCTGCCAGCAGGCACGGCTGTAATTCAGTTTGGAAGTAGTGAAGGAATACACAGGTGTCAAAATATCTGAATGCTTAAGGAGCACTGCAAATATTTTTTAGCAATAAGCGACATATGCTATACTGAGCTGATTCCTACCTTGACTTATACAGCTGCAAACCTAGCACAATTCTCCTGATTTCACCATTGTACTAGAAAAGAAGAATGTCTCTGGAACCTTTAAAAAATTATGTCAAAATTGATCACACTTCTGAAACAGCACTGCAAAATTCACACCTTCAATAAAGAAACTTTTCACTAATTCAGGTGACTTCTTAATTTCCTGCTCTCTGTCACCTCTGTGAAATGACTGTATTCCTCTACATCTTGCCAGGAAAAGGAGGCTTCCCTCAGTGCTTGTGGCAGGGCATGTTCAGAGTCTGTGTTAGTGGAGAGCTGGAAAAGGGCTGCTTCCCTCCATCCCCAGTGCTGTCAGCATCCTCCTTCCTCACCAGCCTGGATCTGGCCAAGCATTTCAAGATAATTTCCAAACCTGGCTGTCTTTCAAGCCATCATCTTGGTACAGGTTGCCAGTAAAATGCTGGTGGCCAGCTCCTTCTGGGTAAGCAATCTTCCTAATGAAAATAGGTCTGAAGTAATTATCAAAAATAGTGTTTTGCATATAAGGAACACAGTTAAATACCTTGGTGGAATCTAGTAAATTTTAAGTCCAGTTTTTCAGGCTGTGACAGGGTCTTTGAAAAGAGTTCGGAAATATTAGTGCTCTGTGGTTGCAAGCTCAATTTGCCAATAAAGACAATACCTTACCCCAAAGGTTTTTCCAGCTGCAGCCCCTGAAGCACAAACGCTGAGCATGTATCACACAGAACTGTCAGTTACTGCTGGAGCCAGAAAATTGTTGTTTCAAATGTTACAGTACAGGAAAATCGCCTCTCTGCACTTGCTGCCAAAAAAATGACAGCTTAATTTATGCCATGCTGAAGCTACATTACAGAGCCATTCAGCCTGGCAGTTAAGTACACTCCATGCTCACATCTTTCCCCTGTGCAAGTGCACTGGGGAGAAATACACAGGGACTGTAATAAGGACAATTGGCTGCAGTGTTTTCCATGTCACTGGAACTAAATACAGGTGAAACAGTATCGGCAATAAAATACATCACCTGAACCTCATATGCAAAATACCTCTGGGTGTGTGGATTTACAAATAATCAGGAAGGATGTGGGACAGAAATGTTATGCATGAAGTGGATTATAGAGAGGTTTGCTTGTGTCAGACCTCTGGGTTTTATGTTGAAGGGAGGTGCTGAGGTATTACCCATGCCTTTGAAAATTATGTCAGTATCCTTGGTTCAGACCTTCAAAACTTGGCAATGTTTACACTTTCTGAAATTAAAAATCTGACAGTATTAAAGCACAGCCTAGTGTCGATATTTGTCATCGAGGTTTTCAGAAGATATTAAAGATGCACGACATTATTTAAAATGAACCATCATCCAAACAAATACCATAAAATTATCATCCTAAATGAATCCCAGGATTGCTATGTAGTTTTTTAAGGCCAAAACTTAATTTTGTTTGACATTGAAACAATGATCATCCATGTAATAGAATGAAAGGAAATTATCATGTCTGTTTTTCTAGTTAGTTTATTCATATTAATCACATGGTAATTATGTCCAGAAAGATTGATCTTAAACAATCTTGCAAATGAAGAATTGTAACTCATTTCATAAACTCATCAAGATCAAAACCAGTTGATCTTGATGTCAGTTAATTTATTTCCCCTCTCCTTCCTTTTCTACTCAATGTTTGTACCAATATTACTATGTACAATATTAGTGCTTACTTTTAGAAGGCTTTTGCTAATAGCTAACCCATTCACAGCAGACTGGATCCACAGCTGTTTTCTGAGGTGGAGGGCAGTAAAACAAAAAGCTTCATGAAATGAATCAAATGTACTGACTGAGATTTTTAAAACGTAAATGGTCTTCTAATCTAACCATTCTTGTTTGTGCTATGAAAGCTACCCACAGTGAGTAGGGCTGTGTAGAAAACCACTGTGGGTGGTTTGAAGAACATATTTCTTATTAACTTGGAAATTCTGGGTACAACTAAATAACTTCAGAATTTATCATATTTTCAGATCGTAAGGCTTAGAACTGGCATGGTTTCTTTGAGATATCCTGTGTCTCGTGTGGGCTTGTGTCCTCATCTATTTTAGCCTGAATGAAACATTTCCCATTCCTGTTTTCACAGAGTTTATAATTTGAGTGAACCCCAAATCAGGCAAAAAAAAAAAAAATCTCAGTTGAAATGAGTGAAGTGTGTCTGTTGAACTAGAAATAGTCAGAAATTTTCTCAGTCTTTATGCTGAATCTTGTTCACTAAGAATCAAATGCTGGGAAGTTTTTCATCAATGTAAGATGAAGTCTGCGATTTAGTAAAGGCAAATCAAAATGAAAAGAACATAATTCCATAATTTTACTTAAAATTCAACTGCAATTTAGTACAGTAATAATAAAATATGTTTTAGTCTTTTCTTGAAACCTCTCATGAATTTCTAAATGAAAATCTTTTAAAGCTTCTGTCATGTAAAACCTTATTCACTCCAAATTGGGTCTATAGCAAGGTTTTATCTTACAGCACTTGTGCTTTTTTCTCCTCTCTCTCTCTCTGTGTAAAGCCCTTGAACCAAGTCACTATATTATTTGTGCCTGTTGATAGATTGACACTATCAAATCCATAATCTCTTAACACATACGGGGCATTTCACACAAGGCATTTTCTGTGTGATTAGGAATGCTGTAAATTATCCATTTTCATTTCATGAGAAACAGGTTCCTGTAGTACAAAGGTCTGTGCCAATCCTATTCTTTGGAGAAAGAAACATGACATTCTGTTTCTTAGGAGCCATAACTCATTGTTAGATCTACCATATAAACAAGAGGCTTGTCTTCAGCATGCGTATCTCTACTTATACGGACATATACAAATTGTCTATACTTCAGCTGTGCCAGGATTCAGAATATTATTATCACGCATGAAATAGGGGAGGCAATGTACTACTAGAAGAATGAGTTTCACACTCATCAATGATTAACGACCAGTTAATCAGACACTGAGTTTGTTTCCTTGCGAAATTAACCAACAAAGACATAGGAAGGTGCAGAAATGTCCCAGGTTTCAACCACGTAGCCCTAGTAATTTAGTCTGTTAGCAAGAAGAAAGGATTTACAAAAATGACAGCTATATTTTACAATTTTTCTCCTGACGAAACAAAAGCACACTGATGCTGCACCCAAAGTCAACCAGAAACTCCTACTTTTATAGCATTAGCTGAACTTCCATGGTTTAGGTGAAGGATTAGAATTCTGAGAATCCACTTTGTCCCAGGAATTCCCTGAAATCAATAGATGCTTGGTCATCAGGAAGGGTCATTAAATGAAATTTGGCATTGTAGGAGTGCTTGGGGCTTTCAAATTTTTAATTAATTAATTCTAAATGTAGTCCAACACAGTATTATTTGGAGTGAGGTTTCCTAAACTATTTTTCTGTATGCTAAGGTGCCTCAAATCATGTTTCAGTAACAGAAATCTAGATGCACGTGGATGGCTCTCTCTTTTGTACACCTTATTTTTAATATTGTTGTTGTTGTTTTTGTTTGTTTTCTTATGTCATTGCTGTTTCCAGTTAGTTATTCTTATTTCAACCCGTGATCTTTACCTTTTGTGCTTTCACTTCTCCTCCTCAGCCCCCTGCAGGGGGAAGGGGAGGGAAAATGCGGGATTGAGAGGGTGGCAGTGTGGTTTGGAGAGTCTCAGTGGGAGCACGAAATTGCAGAGTACCATTCCTAAACTACAACAACTGGGAAAGCCAGATTTTGCTTTCTTGCCTTAGGGTAGACTAATCCTTACGATATATGAAGTGTTAGGATTACGTTGCAAAGGAAATCAGTGGCTGTATCCATGATTACATTTGTGTGTTGACAGTCTCAAGCTGACTTTTCAAAACTGGAGACATCACCCGAGTATTGCTGTATTCCACAAGCAATCTTTCAATTGGAACAGAAACTAGAATGACATAAAATAAATCCTGTTTTGATTTTCCCCTTTTATTAGAAGTTTCAGCCCTTCCTGCACCTTTCAAACTCAACTCATGTAGTTCTGATCTCATTAAGGTATATCATTAGGAAAATAAGGTACCATTAGATGTTTCTTCTTTCAGGAATATAACCCAGAGCCAATATCTCTAATATACAAACCAAAAAAACCAGTTGTAAGGAAGACAGAAACTCTGGAAGGCCTTGATTTTTCATGCAAAGGAGTGAATGAATGGCAAAATGGAAGAAACGCATCTCCACAGGCTCACTCTAAAAATGTGTATTGTGAGAAATGTAGTGTGCAGCTGTCATTATGGCATCTATTGATTTCTGTAATATCATGTAATTCTTCAAATACTTCAACCCATTTCAATTTTGCTTTATTGTTAAGAAAGAGTATTTCTCTTTCTAGAAAGGGAATTTGAAAATTTCAGGAGTGCTATTACAACTAATAGCACTTTTCCTTTTCTGATCCCAAAAAGTCCCAAACCACCTAAAATTGTTCATTAATAGAAAAATGATCATTTTACTAACATAGTCATAATATCCTCTAAGAAAAAAGACCAGATACTGTAATAATAAAAACTCAAGTAATATGTCCATGTATTATTCTTCTTGTTGGCTTATGTTTAGAATGGTAGAATCATAGAGTGTTTTGGGTTCGAAGGGACATCCAAAGATCATGTAGTTCCAACTCCCCTACCATGGGCAAGAACACCTTGCACTTGATCAGGTTGCTTAGAGTCCCATCCAACGTGGCCTTGGGGAATCCACCACCTCTCTATGCAACATTACCAGTACTTCAACACCCTCTGAGTAAAGAATTTCTTCCTTGCAACTAATCTAAATTTACCCTCTTCGAGTTTGAAACCACGGCCTCTTGTCGTGTCACTATCTGCCCTTATAAAAAAATCCCTCTTCCTGCTTTTTATACAAACCTCCTTAAGGTACTGGAAGGTGCTACAAGGTCTCCTCAGAGCCCTTCTCCAGGCTGTACAACCCCAGCTGTCTCAGCCTTTTCTCATAAGAAACGTACTCCAGCCCAGTGATCATCTTTGTGCCCCAACATTTCTGAACAATGGCGGGTCAGTGTGAACATCAACATCAGACCCAGTTCCTAAAACTCTACTTGCGTCAATTTTTCATCTTCAAGGGTATGAAATTAATGAACCACTGGGGCTAAATGTGGTCACACAGATAACTGTTTGCTTGATCAGGCATACAGACAACATAAGTTTGCAGATGACCAGGGACAGCTATATATATTTTATTTTTACCATGATTTATTAAGCTTAGAATATAATATTTTAAGTATTAAAACGAAAACCCCCAAGTTATATTATATACAAGTATTTGACTTGTCTAATTTAAAAAATGCCATACTGTCAGTTGGAATTTTCCTTCCATTTTGTCAACTTAGGGAAAGGTAAAATATAAAATCAAGTATGGCCCTCACCACCTCTATTTCTGACTGAACTATCCTCCTCTTGGTAAGGCTGTAGTGGGCTACTTTTATCTGGCCCCAAACATAAACTGGATAGATCTAACTGAGATAAGTTTTGTCACTTGAAGCCCAAGAAGCAGGTACCCAGACACCCTTCTCTGCACAAGTGACACAGGTATTGCAGACAAGGTATTAAACGCCTGCACGTGATCTTCCTTTCCTCCATTTCCCCACCATTTGAATGTATTTGGGACTGGTTATGCCCGGAGTAGAGAACCTGTCCCCGTCTTCAATTAAGACCTTCTGGTCCTATCTGAATCCTCAGAAAAGCTCTGGCGAAGACTGTGAAATTTTGGCCTTATATTTGGTGGGTTTTCTCATTCACACAAAATTACACTTTTCTTTCTCCAGTTGGAAAAAACTGTTAGGTCTTCTCAACTTAATGGAAGCATAACTTACATTCTGGGTTTTATTGTTCAATTGATATGTGGGGTTTTTTTCTGCAAAATTAAATATTACTTTTCTATCAAAACACTATCATCAAGCACAGAGGCAGTCTTTACAGCATCAAGGTACTTTAGCTCTGACACTGGATTCAGTTTAGGACAAAATTCCACCAGTTGTTTAAATATGCTAGTACTCTAACCTGCTTGAAGGCTCAAAAGAAAATATTTAATTTATTGTCTTAACTGCATAATTCTGTGCACTAAGATGCTTTGCTTTTATTATTTTTATCAATCATCCTTTAAAAATATTATCTTATACTAAAACTAAATCACTACGAAACATATACCGTAAAATTTATTTAGCAACAAATGTTATGTTTTTTAAATTTTTTTTTTGAAAGTGCTAGGCATTGGAGGCAGTGTTCCTTTAAACAACTCTCTCTTAATAGTCAGTTTTAAGATTTTCTTGTCATTCAAGAATATTTTACCACATATTTGGGAACAACTTACTTTATTTTATTTTTGACTACATCAAGGCAGGTGGAGAAGAAGACAAGGAGAGCAACTAAATGAGAAATGTAAATTCTTTCCTTCAAAATTGAAGTATTTTATAATAAACAAAGAGCTAAATTTCTAGTTGCTAAGAGACCTACATCAAAACAACTACCTTTTCCTTCTAAAAAGGACCCAGCATAGACTATGATTTAACTCTTTGTGGTCTCCAGCTTTCCACACTGTAACATTGAAAATGAACAAGGGGAAAAAAAATACATTTGTGTAACTACAACAAAGACAATTAATAAAACATAAGGTATGTAACTATTTTATTAGCTAATGGTTAGGATGCTATCAAAGCTCACTTTTTTTTTCCTTAGGAAGAAAATGCAGTATGTCAGAGGACATAAAATTACTGTTTCGTTTAAGTAATAAGATGAACTGTTTTCAGAATGTGACCCCTTAAAGAAACAAAAAGGAATGTTTTGAGCAATATGTTTAAGTAGTGCCTGTGTTGTACTGACTGACTCTTACAATGTTGGTGTCTTTGATCCACCATGTAAGAGAATGTGTGGCTGCAGGCCAGCAATAACAACACCAGAAACCTTTAAAGAGTCAGCAGCTTTTCCTTTTTTTTCCCTCCCCCTCTCTCTATATAGAGGAAATCAAACACACAGCTAAAGGGCATCATAAATATATCTGATCACTGTTCAGGGGGTTTCCAAAATGAGCCACTGGAGAGACCATCTTTATTGCAAGGCCAATCCCAGTTTTAATCAAAGCAAATGTGCTTTAAAACCTAGTTGATTAAACTGGAGTAAATGTCAAAATAAAGACCGGAGAACAGTATTTACACAGAAGACATGTCCCTCTCATTTGCTCAGTGCCAAGGACACATTTCTGCACTCTTCCAGAGGCTGTCTTATTCATCAGGAAATTTGTCCAGTGCTCTCTTCTGGACTCTGGGAAATGATGAAGAGGGGGCACTGTACTTTCAGTTAGCTTTTCAGCTGCTTCAGTGTCTCCACAGATACTTTGCATGTCTGTCTCACTCAGCATTCAGTGAACCTCCCTCCCTGCCTTCCTTTAGCCACAGGGCTATGAACTATAGTTACTTATCACTTTTTGAGCCTTTAAGCAGTTCTGCCTGTGCAGCCAAGCTTCCTCACCTAGAGTCAGTGCTTGTGGTGTAAGTATTCCTCCAACTGACCTTGTCTCGCCGCAGGTCTAGTGGAAGAGAAAAACGCCAACTCTCAGTTTGATTTAACTTCAGCTCTATAGACAACATGCCATCTAGACGATAATTTCTGACACTAGAAGAGGTGAAAATCGACACCTGCTTCCAGATTCTTGCTGACTGCTGAGATGCTTGAGACGTTTTGCCAACAGAGAATAGAATGTCAAAAGACAGGAGATCTCGATCAGCAGCTCGTGGGAAATTTGACTGTTACCAGTCAGAACCACATTAGCACGAGTGCTGTGCTTTACCCATAACAAACAAACAGGGTATAAAAATTGTACACAAAGGAAACTTATCTGTTAAGAAAAGTCAAAATATCCTGAGTAATTGAGTGGTAGCTGGCAAAAAGCTGAAGAATAGCAAGGGAGTCAAATATACAGCAGATCTCCTGCCAGAACTTGCCTCTGTTTCTTCCAGGTTCCTTATGCACCTACAAGCTTTTAGGAACTATGTTGTTCTCCAGCTTCTCTTCCTGAGACTTTGATTATCACAGAACTGTAGAACAGTTTGGGTTGGAACTGTCCTCCAAAGATCATCTAATCCAACGCCCCTGCAATAAGCAGGGACATCTTCGACTGGATCAGGTTCCTCAGAGACCTGGCCCACCTGATGGTGAATGTTTTCAGGGATGTGGCATCCACCTCTACTCTGGGCAATCTGTTCCAGTGTTCTACCACCCTTGTCATAAAAATAATTCTTCTAATCTAATTTAAATTTATACTCTTTTAGTTTAAAATCATTACTCCTTGTGCTATTGCAACAGTGTGTGCTAAAATCTGTCCCTTGTTTACCTTGATTCACTTAGAGATAGGGTTTATCCATCACTCTGTACTGTTTGGTGAATCTTCACTGGGAATATGTGACATTTGAGCTCCTCAGCCTTGTCTGAAGCTCCAGCCCTTTCAGAAACATAAATCGCCTCCAAATTCTGTCCAGCCTTAGGACCATTTCAGTCATAGTAATCATAACACTAATGAGCTGCACCTCAGCATGCACAAGCCTTCAGCGTCGTGCGGTGGGTTGCATGAGCCCTCTGTTTTCCTCCTTTGCTTCTATTACTCATCTAAGTCCTCTTTCATTCCTGTTTCGTGATTTTTTTAGGGGAATACGTGCAAAAATTTTAGGGAGTATGGTTTTGTCATATTTTTTGATGAAGTCAACTGCTGTGGAGCTGAGTAATCCTTCCCTCCAAACACTGTTGCTATGCTTGTGTTCAGTAATTTCAGTAATTCAAAGGACACCAGACCAGTGCAGTGCACTGTGAAGTTAGTTAAGATATGTGTATGCTCCAATAAATGACTGTAGACTTCACTCAGTAATTTTAAAACACTTTTTAAGAGGAGGGAGAAGGTAGCAGAGAGAGCCCTGACAGGCCAGCTGCTGAGTCAGGCATATGACATGACTCTCAAACACCCTACATATTTTGATGGGGAAGTTCAGGGGAAGAAAGGAAGAGGGAGAAATGTTCACTTTTGGTTGTTGGCAGCCCTCTTTCAAAAGTATTGCAAGAAATACTGACCAGGACTGGAATATAGAACAGCAAGCATGAGTTAGCCAAGTCAGAGATACACAAGATTGATACAATTTTTTCCTCAGCATCTGGCATGAGACAGCTTATTCTTTTGTTTTGATATTATCACCATATAAACTATCTTATAGGTACACATGGAGGTAGTCTAGTTTGTAAAATCATCTCTCCAGGATGAATTCCTGAATTAACCTGTTAATAAACTGGGTCGTGTTTAGAATTAAACTTGGCCTTGGGGGACAGCAGCTCATATTTGGGAACAATGTTTTTAGTATTAGCATAACAATCATCAGTCACCATTTGCAGTTTTACGTGTCTTTTTTTTCTTAGGCGATAATTCTGTGTTGCCTATAAAATACATGTATGCTGTTACTCTAAAAAGACAGATATAACAATTTACTTATTTAATCTTTCATATACATGCTCTCCTGTGATGGTAATATCCATCTTCTACCAAAATCACAACCTCAGTGCCATCTAAATGAATTTTTTTGATCCAAAATTATTATGGGAATGGCGTCAAAACCTGTCACCAAATCACAAATGGTGTTGTAACGCATTATTTAGGCCTGAGTGTTTTGTAAGGCATTTGCAGATATTCCAAGTCAGCTTTTCTTTTTAAGGTGAAGAAGAAAGCTTGTTCCCAATACTGAATGCTATGTCAAAGCAAAATGTTTAGGTGTTTTTTGCTTCCTATGGTGGCTGAGTGCCACTTATGTCTGTCACATCACCAGTTTGTCCATTTAATGAAGTGACACTTCTGAGGGCCAGTGTTGACACCTTCAAACCTAAAATAGCTGACCAGTGTCCACAACCTGTTAAATCGGTAGAGGCTGAGCTGCTTCAGGGACATTACATCAGAAGTTTGCAATGCAATAAATGAGGTCAGAACCTGACCCTCCTCATGACAGGTGATGGAAGAGTAATAGAACAGCCTTGTATCTTCAGCCTCCTTTCCTTCTCCCTCAAACCAGACAGATACTTACGGAAAATAGTTATTGTAAGAATCTAGAAAAATAGCAGAAATTTAATATTTATTCTACCCTGAGACAATCAGGAAATATACCCATAACTTACAAATTCTGTCTTTATGAACCTTTCTTCTAACTATAACCATGGATGTTAAGAGTTTCCAGCAGGGTCTTTGTCATTTCTCACATACATGTCCCAGAGGCAGCCAGAGTACAAGACAAAAAGTTGTTAGCATGGGATTAGTGCCTTGGAAAACAATGAGCATGACAAAAGAGTGAGCACATCATGGCTTAGAGATAGTTGTGGATGTTAACTGAGATGAGATTTAATATGTCATGCCTGCCATTGGGATTGAGAGCAGAGCTGGTCTGTCAGATGGATGCAACCAACAATGTAAATCAGGAAAGCAGAAGAAAAAGTGCTTTAAATAGAGCTGTTTGAAATGAGAGTGGTCTCTTGGTTCTCTAGGTCAAGGGATCTAAATTAAAGGAGTGCCCTAGGCAAAAAAAAGCCCTGAAGTTAGGAAGGAGATGAGACTATAGGGATCAAAAGGATGTGGGTATAAAAAAAGGGCAGGAAAGTCAGAGCACTTCTATAGTGGAGAGGAAGTTCAATTGAATGTTTTTATGCGCAAATGTTTTCTGCTAACTTTGTATGGACCTGTAAATAGCCCTTTTTGCATATGAACAGTGGGAATGTGTTTATAATGTTGGTTTAGAATGCTTGCCTTCTTTGTTGTGAACAAACTGAAGGACTCAGGAAAAAACAATCCTCCTGAGAAGGTAGGAAACTACAGAGAAGATTGGGGAAAAGGGTTGATGCCAACAATTGTTTGTGGAGGAAATGGGACTGGAACACCTCCTATGCCTTCTGGGCAGGAGGGCTGAATTGGAGTGACTACTCCTGCAATGAGCCAAGGATGCATAACTGGAGTGCTGTCAGGCCAAATAAATCCAGAAGAACCACTCCTAACATAATTTTCTAAAACAAGGACATCCTCTGAAGACTACCACAGTCCATTGGAGAAGGTCTTTTTCTTGGAAATAGAAGCTCTTGCTTTCCATTCACTTTTGAGGAATTGTCAGCTGAAGAAAATTCCCTTCTGGGAATGCTGGCTTGCAATCCTGCCCAGCTATGGGTGGACAAGAAAGGGCAGGATGGACCCTATTTCCAAATAAACACATTCATGTAAACTGTATAGGAGTCTGTTCATACAGACCAAAGTCAAGACTATTTATAATTGAGATAATGATATATTAACTTTCTTTTATTATAGTCAGAAGCCTAATTGCTTGTTATAAGATACTAGTTTCACTACTCCATATGTCAAGTATGCCAAATATTCAGAGGAGTGGCACACAGAAAGCTTTACAAGATTGGGTTGGGTGTTGAGCTTTATTTTATTTCCAGTTTTTGTTCCGTGTTTTTTAACACTTTGTCACACTTTGACTTTGCCACAGTGCTTCAGACACATGACCCATTCGATGGTGTGGTTCAGTGTTAGTCTAATCAAAACATGTTAGTCACATGAATATTTGTGAAACGCACAGATGACAGCTTCACTGTATGCGTCCAGGATGAACTATCTCTGCAAGTGACTGACATCAATGTAATCTCCCTGAATTCAGCAAACTATAAGTCATGTCAGCTGTGTTCTACCAACTCTACAAGACTGTAGGACCCTAATCAATCTCACAGTCATGTTTTTAATCCAAAATGTTTAACCTTGCCCATTTACAATGTCATGCCTTGAAACTCGCATAGCAAACCAGACTCATTTCCTTTCTTAGAAATTGTCATTAATAATTTCTGTACTTGCTGACTCATAAACAATATGATTGTCAGGGAAGAGTACCTACTTCCCGAAAATTACTTTTTAATAAAGAATATTATTTGGGGTATTATTTTAAACTATCTGCAAGCAACATAAAATGAAACACTAAATATCAGAAAGATGCATTACTCTATAGAGGATAAAGTATTTTCCCTATACATCCAAAATTTAGGAGGATAATTTAATCTTCTAGCCAAAATGGTTAAATATTTCATAATTCTTATATGTTAAAGCTGCCTTCAGAGATGGAAACATAATCCTGTCAAAAGAATTTGCATATGGCATGTTGGTATATTAAGTCCTCCATCATAATTAGATGATTAATTTTAGATTGTGTAATTTTAAAAGAAGATAGAAAAAAACCCCAATAAAATACTCAAAATTCAAAATACCAGATTTTACAATGTGAGACAGAATCAAACAGAGAATCACACAAATACATCACATCAATGAAGCTATTAAGTATATTTTTGCACTAATTTCAGGGGCTATGCTATTAAGGGATTACAGTATAGGCAATATTTTCCAAGACTAAAGAATGTTCCACTGTATGGTAGGTACTGAAGAGAAGGCTAATGAGAAAAAGAGTGATTGTGACAAGCAATTATGTCACCTATGTGAATGGCTTAATTTTCTAAATTAGCCACTTTGATAATTATGACATCTCATTTGTCTTTTAATTCCATGAGCTGTGAAGTTTACCTTTGATTTTTTTTTTCCAATCAGATAAGAGGCTTTGATAAGCCAAGGGTCTATTATGTGCCTGAAAAACTCACATTTCAGTCTGCTCATCTGCTTGAACTGGAGAAAATAGCTCTCTTCACAAGAGCTCTCCAAACAAGGCTTCCACTCCTTCTACTGGCACTAGCTATCAAAAAAATATTTGCTAAGCAAATTAATAATGTAAATAAGACGCAAGTGGGAATGTTTAGTCTGCTTAAGAGAGAAGGCAAACAAACTGTTTTCAAGCACTTTTTAAACCACTTGAACAACAGGCCATTTGCATACAAGCAATTAGCATGTTAATTACAAATGATTCTTATCCACTCATTAGAACATTTCTGAGATTCACTGACAAATATGGGTCTTTCTTTAATTATCTTAACTCATAGGGGAGTGATAAAGCTTGTATTTAATTAAATTAAGAGGAAAGACTAGTATTTTAAAGAATTAAAAGGGAAGAGTAGTATTTAAAAGAATTGGGTCTGATTTGGGATTTAACTACAGTAATTCTTCTAACTTCTGCATTCATGAGAAAGACAAATACCCACAGTGATATGTATGTTTTATACAAGATATGGAAAATAAATATTTCAGGCAATTTTTGAATATATGTGTATCTCAGCCTTCATTTTCCTTCACAGAATAGGTATGTAATTTCTTTGCAGGGACCAGGTTATTAACTGTGAGAGAGAATACAATAGTTAATGACTTATGGAGGAATCTGACAAAATAAAATGCCATTTAACACGTAAACTCATTTAGTGCCATCTTCTCCTCTCTATTTGGACGTGCTGGTTGCTATTTCAGGCCAGAGGGAACAAGAGTGGACAGATTGTTCTTTTCAAAATAAAAATACACTGCATTGTCATTATTTCTGTCATGCCTTCATATTGGCATGAAATCAGCAGGAATCAATGAAAAGCAGGCTTTGCTCTCTGCTAACAGCCACAACCGGGAAGAATACAGTCCAATTACTTTGATCAGGATGTCAATATTTGTGATATCAAAACACAAGTAATGCAAGCTCTGTAGTGAGCAAAAGCTATGCTACTTGGCCGAAAAGCAAGGTATGATTCCTTATGTAAAGTGCTTGTAGGGCTCTTACTCAAAGAGCCTTTTCTGTTTATTTGTTATATAGTAAGGGAGGATTTTTATTGCTTGTTTTTGCCAAAAGCATTTTCCACTTTTATTCTAAAAGCTACACAGATGTAGGAAGGACATTGCAAAATCTCTTGGCTGATGCTAAATGATGTGTGTGCAAAAGTTATTGCTGTCCTAAACCATCTTTTAAATGATATTGAATCCCTCTGCTCTCCAGTAAGTACGTAGGTGAGACATCAGTTAACAGTGATGATAGACTAAATCACAGCCTCATGAAAGTAGCCAATCCACCTGACATGTGTGTTTTTGCTGTATATTCTTTTTCTGACAAGTCTGAGTGATGATAATGGTTTTGGAAGTGTATTTAAAACAAAGGTCTCTTAATTTTTTTAAAGCGATATACTCTTAATTTGATTTACCATATTTTAGGTAAACAGAAATTAAAATCATAGCTTCCTGTCTTCTTATTAGCTTCCCCTTGAAAACTCAGATGAATGCAAAGAAACCTCACCTGTAAGAATCTCATTTGGCGTGAGATAAAAGCTGATGTCCTCAGTGTGCCCAAATCTCCAAAGGTTCTGTGAAAGCTTGCAAAGGAAATCTACAACAGGCTAGGAGACATCTGCCTGTAACAACAGGTCACTGGGCTCTTTTTCATCCTCATCTTCTGCATTTCTCTTTCACCATTTCTCATTCTCCTCCTCAATCTAGACCTTCTGAAGCATCTAAGCATCCCTGAATTTGTTTTGCAATATGTGGAACGACAGCACAAAAATAGCACAGTCTTGTGTATCAGAGTTAGACCAGATGATACCATGAAGTCCCTTCTAAGCCAAATGATTCAGTGATTATGTGATTATTATTCACTTTTTTTTAAAATCCTGAAACAGAAACATTTGTTTGAAACACCTGGAAGAGAGTTTTTAACTATTATGCATAGTTTTTACTACCTGCAGCTCAGTTTTGTAAAAATTGAATATTGAATAACTATAATACGATAAATCTTTCTAAGCACTAAAAAGGAAAAGAATAAAGAAACTAGTGCTCATAACTTTATTTTTATTTCTACAGGACATTCATTACCTGCTTCAGGCCCAGAATTTTATAGATGGACATTAAATAAAGCCATTATATGGAGATGATTGCATCTCAATGGTGTATTAAAACAAACCTTGGATGCTAGTACACATTTTTTATTAAACCATTCATAAAGCAAAGTCAACTATTGAAAAAAAAAGAAACAAACTAAAGTGTCTTCACCACACAGGCATTTGAAACATCCTAAAAGTGTGAAAGAAATATTGGAGGTATTTTGCAATGTAACATAGATAGAAAAAGCAATCAACCATATTTGGAGAGAAAACACACTTTATTTCCCTATAATTCCTTCTAAAAAATGCAGCAGAAATCTATTCGTTTCCTTGTCTGTTTGACTTTTCACTTCGGTCACTGAAATTTTTTTCTTGTTTCTCAAGTTTACTAAAACCAATAATTTTTTTTCTCCCTATATTTTCACAGCCCTACTTATAGCTCTGGCTTTTATTTCTGACTGTTTGCACTTGAATCCATTCCGAATGTAGGATTTGCTATTTCAACCATCCGATTCTTCTCTTCCTAGTTCTACCTTCCCTCTATTTTTTTTTGCTCATAGGTATTGAATTGCTAATTTAATAACTGCTCCTACCTCTTCTAGTGTTTCTTCTGAAATTCCTACTACATCTCTACTTTCCTGTCTCAGCTCCCATACAAGCTACTACTTAACTTTTTTCCATTTCTAAGGGAATCTTTCCAACCGTGCACACATATTTTAAAGGCCCTAATTCTCAGTCAGGTGGGAGATGCACAACAGCAGGGTTTTTCAGAGTTTGTCTCCAGTCCAAACCTCCAATATTAGTGTCTAATTTTAACAAGTACAGGTCACAGTAAGAGCCAGTGAGCAGGGCCCTTACATGTTAACCCACAGAAAATAAAGCTATAGACCTGGGTTTTGTGATTAATTTCGCACAAAAGTAAAGGAGACTTATGGATGCATTTATGAAATGACCCCAAATCCATTAAAACAGAATAGTCAAAGAAAATATCAATATGTATTACAGAAAACAGGTGATTTCAGACATGCATGTGGTCAATCTTTAGATTTAGAGAAGCAATTGTGTGCTATTTAATACTTGGGAGTTATTTGCCTGCTGACTTACTCGAGCTTCCAACAGCTGTGCTCTCTCAATTTTTGCGTTTTATTTTCTCACAACTGCTCTACCTTGACCGCAAGGAGCCTTGAAGGACAGCTGGAGTGACACATTGAGTCTGACTGATGGCTGCAAGACCCAGATGGTGAACTCTCAAAAATGTTGCTGGCAGATAGTTTTACTGCTGGAACAGTTTGGTTTTTTCTGCGGTTCCCTTAGCTGATGCTTTACTAAATGCTGAGCAGTCACTTCTTGGCTAAGGTCCATCCAAGCTGCATTTGGATCTTGATGGAATGGCTACAGCCTCATAAAAGTTCATTGTTTATACTCACTCTTACTCATAGAGAGTTTGCCAGCTCACAAGCACTCGTATTCTTAGGCATTCCTCAAAATAGCTGCCATCAATGGGATGTTTTGACTTCACTTTTACTGTAGAGAAAATCCTGTCAGAAAATCTTTGTCATGCTGTTTATACATACTGTACATTTTATGTGGAGTTATTTATAGAGCTGTGAGAGTTTTGAAAGACTGGAGCTCTCTTTGTTTAACATGTCTTTCAAACCAAAAGCATATCACAGGTCAATAAAAAAGTCTCCAAGACAAACATTTTCTTTTCTAGAGTAATCCTTTCTGACTAGTCTTCTGAAACTTCCATTCATACTGTAATACACAAGTTCTGGTGGTTTTCAGGCTCCTTTTTCTTATGCTTACCCCCACAGGTTTTAATCTGTCTCAGAGTGATGGTTTCAGCTGTGATTTTGTGTAAATGTGATATCCCTCACTGACGACTCATCAAGCCTTGTTTGTCTACAGAATCACTGCTGACAAAAAGATGCCACTGAATGGTGAAATTCTGACCCATAATATTAAAAATGTTGTGCGTGAAGGAAAACATAAAATATAAGTCTGCAACCCTGAAAAACATTTGGCAATACTGAAACTGTCACAGCAAATTTTGCCTAATTTGTGCATGGACATGTGCTGTGGGGTTGAGTTTGGTAATTTTTCTCTTCCTCTTTGAGTAATCTGTCTAAAAGCTACTTATAGCATTAGAAGAAATTGGTGTCTTTCAGTTCTTCTCCTAGATTTCTAGGTAGTGCTGCTGTGTTCCATTCAACATCCAACAAATGCCCCAAGTACATGACATGCATTTTGAAAAAGGCAATCAGCGATCTCTACATCTCTAATATTACTCTATGGAAAATAATGACATAAAGAGAAAGGTTTTTAAAAGGACCACTCATTGAGCGACCATAAGCCATGAAACATGAGAGTGCTAACAAGCAATAAAATAAAATTATGTTGAACTATTTACATCTAAGGACCTAATATAAAGCCTACTAAAGCCGATTGGTTTTTTATCTTTGCTGGTTCAACTGCTGAAAAACAACAGTTTTAGAGACTAATCCCAGGCAAGTAGCCATTAGCCAAAAATATGTAACTTTAGTAGATTTATTGTTATGAATCTTTTGAAATTAAAATCAAGACTTAAACAAAAAAATTGTTGGTTTTGTAACTTTCTTTTATAGACTAATATCTTTGAACTGTTTAGGAATAACATTTTAAGAAATCTGTCTATTATGTTTATGCCAGTTTTTCTTATAATAACAGCCTCAATTCCCCTGCTTTCCTCATCTTTGATAGGTAAGAGAAATTGGACCTTTAAATCTAAACTCATACAAAATGGAGTAATTCAAGACAGGTACTTCAAAGCAGAATGCAGTAGAGGAGGAGAATTCCCCATCTCTGGAGGTGTTTGGGAAGAAAAGAAGAAAAATAATTCTGGCAGATTTCAACAATTCTGACAGCAGTTCTAAGCTGCTTAGAGAAATCACCAGCTGAAAAGAAAAAAAGAACATTGCACAGGTAAGGCAGGCAAAGGGTGTTAACTACAATAAATACAGTTTATCATATGGTTATAGAAATTTATTACAGGGATATCAAAATATATATTTACTATAAATATCTATAAATGTATATCCAGAGGCATAAATATAAATCTCTCCATATAAACTCAAAGATTTCTTCACTCTCTGTTGTCACCAACAGCTTTGATATCCCCTTTCAAATCCACATCTAACAACAGCACTATTTCCCCTTAGACTATTCAAGATCTGCTTAGAGTGAATTTTCTGCTATTCCCTGTGATCTTCTATCTGACTCTCTTACCTGTGTTAATACATTCATCATTCTCTCTTTATGCTGTCATCTCTGCTTCATTGTCACTCTTACCAGCACATTGTTTGCATCCATCCCCTAGTGTTTTTATGCACTGCCCTGTCACGGCAGGAAAAATATATGGTTTGTTATTCATGCTCTCCATAGCTTGTTGAGCTATTCCATATTGCCTTTTTAGGCACTCACATTTCAGTTTCCTTCTATTAATAAATCTTAACATTAGAATCAATTCAAGCAAGGAAAAAATATCCACACCTTTTTTTTTGGTCTCTTTTTGCAAAAAACTCAAGATTTCCTGCAGTAAAGTCTGAAGTAATGATCAGTATTTGGGAAGATAAAGTTTTAAATTTTTTTTACAATTTAAATCTTCTATTAGCAGGGATGAGAACTGAAAGTAGGCTGTTAGAAAGGAGGAGAACTAATTAAGCTCTCTGGCCAGAAAATCGTTCACAGTATTGCACATATCTCACTGCATTTCCTTCAGTTACTACTTCACCAGTGATTTTTACAATGTCCTGCTGTTCTGAAGCAAGACTCATTTAGAAGGAATTTATTTAACTAAAAATTAAAAGTTTAATTCAATAATGTCAGACAAGGTCTTCCTGACCATCCGCTGTGACTGTACATACTTCATCATGCAGACATAGCATTTAGTGACTGGTCAGTCCTCACGGGCTGGTCCCTTGAAAATGCAGTGTCTTCTGCAAAAAAAGGTAGATGAGGTGGAATGCCACCTGTGGGAACTTTAGGAACACAAATTGAAATACGTTAAAAGATAATGAGTTAAGTATTTAGCAAGAAAGGAAGGAAAAAAAGAATGAAGAAAACGAGTGAATGAATGAATGAACAAAGAAAATAATTTAATATTCCAATCTCTTCTTTAATTTGTTTATGTAACTATTTATTAAATTCAAGTTTATTGATTTAATGAATTACTGCATTTGTAGTGTGTAGTGCTGGACCCATTCAAGTCAATGAAGATGTTGCAGTGATACGTAATAAAAACCAAATTCAGTTTACAGGTTGGTTTGGGCTTTTGCTGGTTTTTTTTTTTTTTCCTTGCAGAGTTTGAAATATTTTGTTTTCATCAGTACATCTTGATCTATTCACTTTTGCTCCTGAAACCTGGAGGCTTTTTTCCAGGACAAAAAACCATGATAGAAACCAAAAATTACCTTTTAGTCTGTATTTTTATTTTACTTTCTTAAAAATTAGTGATCTTGTTTATTTTCATCTTACTGGAACTGATTTACCTAAACAGTGGAGCTGTTAGATAAACCTTATTCTTGAAAGTTGGTAGTTACATTATCAGTATTACAAAGGATAGTATCCTAATAATTAATACACTAATTTTAAAAATCTGGCTTCTTGGGTTTTGTAAATCATGGTCTCATAGTTTTAGTTTCATTTAGGGAAATAAATGCTAGGGAAAAAGAAAAAAAAGGACTTCTGCTATGTGATAGTCTCCTTAAAGTCTAGGGTCTGATTCAGAGGGAGATGAATAATAAACCAGGTAATGCCAATATATTAACAATGCTGAAGTGGTTGTCATGTACGTTCTATAAAGTGTATGCCAAAGAAAAATGCTGGCAAGTGCTGTGTTGAAATATCAGCTTAGTTAAAGGATTCATCATGAACCATTTGTCTTTTACCCTTCCCTCACTAGCCCTGCCAGCAATTCTCTCTCTGCCAAAATGAGAAAGGGACAGCTGCCAAAGGGATGGATTTCAATGTGTGATATTTTTTGTTTGTTTCAGTTTTGCTCTCTCTCCCATCTTTGAGATCTTTTTCCCCCTACAAAATGCAGCCTGTTGGATAATAAGAGTTAATCAGGAAAGCTGTTAGCTTTGGAAGCTCTGTTTAGGCTGACTTTTCCCTGAGTCTTTACACAGAAAGGGATGGAAGACATAGACATTTCTGACTTCCACTGAAAGGATCTACCTGTCCACAGCAAATTCAAGCCAGAAAATAGTCAATAGAAAATATGTAGTCAATAGAAAACACTCACAAAAATTGGTGGGTCAGGAGTACCAACTTTCTGGATATCTCTGTGGAACATCTGTAAAATTGGCTAGTATAGGAGCCTACCTGCAATTTATAAAGAGGTTTTCCCTCGGTGTGCAGTGTTGAAGGGATGACAAAAAGTTTGCTCTTCCTGGCATCACAGGAGAAAGCTGATGGCTTGGTAGGTAATTGGACCACCTGAGGCAACAGTGGCCCAAAAGGACTAACAGTATTAGAAGTGGACTTTTTAGGTAAGGGCTCTGTTTTCCAGAGACCAATGCAGGATCAGTCTGGAATGAAGGAAATATGCATGACTGCAGCCTGCTGCTTAGGTCCAACAGCTGCAGTGTACTTCTCCCAGTTCCTTCTGCTCCCAGCATGGTTCCAGCATGCTCCCATTTGACATGCCTGTGGCCTGCAGCCTCCCAGCTCCATACCAGGCATTCCTTGTATGAGAAGGCAAACCAGAGGGTAGCACCCCTCCCCTCTACAGCATCCTTCTGTAAGGAATATTCCTCAGTGCTAGTGCAACAACTTGGAGATTGAAGGCAGCTTTGTTGGGCAAAATTTTTGTATGGGGACGCTCTGAATTGCAGATTTGACAGCGAGGTAAGATACTTTTCACCATTAAAATACCTTTTCAACCTCCCTCTTACTTTCATGTCCTGGGGGCTTATGTCCTCACTCTATAGGTGTTTGCACCTCTGCCCACATAATAATATTCTCAAGTAATAATTTTGAGTGTTCAAACTGATGAATAGATTTGTTGGAAACCAAAGAAGTGCTGAGGTGTAAAGATGCCAGTGACTTGAAGACAAACTCTGTTAAAATACCTTGTTGAGAAGCCTAGCCAGTGCTCTCAATGAGTGGAAGACTGCAGTGTAAACTCACTTCTCAGACTAGATATTGAGGAATCCATGTGGCAGAGCACCTGTAAGACACAAATGCATAGCAAAACATTGTGTAGTAGAAAGTAGTAACTGTGTTTCTCATAGAAGTACTTGTTTTCCTCTTAAGTTTAGCTGCAGAATTAAACTTGCTTGTGGAGAATTTAGTATAAATGGAATATTTGAGTAGGATGGACAACACTACTGATGAATATAAAAATTGGACCCCCTCCCATGCAAGCTGGCTTACACAAGGGTCATATAGAAATGCAAATTCCTATGGATGAATGTTGATCTGAACGATAAAGAATAAAAAAATTAATTAGTTTTTATACTGCTCTCTGGGGACAACATTTAGACTTAATCTTGCGAATAAACATGCAATGCCTCCCTGTTATTGTCACCAAAGTTTGAGCTATGGCCCATAAAGGCATCCAGCACACCTTTACAAGGCACACAGTCCCCAGGCTATGACACCACGAGCCTTTTGTCCGTTCTGCCGTAAACAAAATGGAAGACCCAGAGCTGCTGGCTGCTCAACAGATAATGGCAGGGTTGCTTTTTTCATAGTTCACCTGCCATACTCATGTGCAATTGAATACATCTCCCATACACTGCTCTTGCCAATTCTATCTCCAGCAATTATCCTGTCCCAGTACTCCACTGCAAAGCACCCGCCAATAATGAGGGATTTGCAGGTGGCAGCTACGAAGTGCTGCTTCTCCCTTCTCTTTGCAGGCACCACGTGGTGGCAGCTGAAACTTGATGGCGCTGATGTTGTTCACACAGGAGGTCATGACACAGGCCAGGGCAAAAACTCTTCCTCTGTTTAACCTAGCCCAGATAACAGTTGTGCTTTCTTTTGCCCATTATCTTCAAGTGAAGGTGAGTGCTCTCTTCATCAAACTGATTTCAAGCTACATGTTGATTTTTTCCTTGGTTTTTGCATTTCTCTTATTTTAAAATTCCATTTTGATGTCAGTCTTTTGGGTGCAGAAGTTTTCAGGTAATGTTTTAGCCAGGAAGTGAGTATGCTGCTTTTACTGACCACTGAAATTACGCCAGCATCAAGCAGGTCCACTGCTGGGTAAAGACCACATGCTCACAGAATGACTGGGACGGAAGGGATAGCAGGAGGCCTCTCATCCAACCTCTTGCTCAAAGCAAGTCAATCTTAAATATCTGCCCTGTGGTTTATGCAGTCTGGTCTTGAAAATCTCCAATGATGGGAACTGCAAATCCCCTCTTCATCCACTGCTGAGGAGCCCTCACAGTGGAAGTGTTCTTTATGTGAAGTCTGAATGTCTGTTTTTCCAACTTATTCCCTCTCATCCTCTCAGCACATGTGACTGTGAGGAGCATGGCCCTCTTTTCAGTAGCGTCCCCATAGGCACTGGCAGGTTCCCGTGAACCATCACTTCTCTGGCTGCACAAGCCTGGCTCCCTCAGCCTCTTCTCACTGGGTGAGTGCTCCAGCCCTGCCTGTCTTGGTGGCACCCCACTGAACTTGCTGCATGTTATTCATGTTTAAGTAGTAGTGGGGGCCCAAAATTGGATGCAGTTTTGTATATGTGGTCAAACATAGCGCAAAGTAAAGGGGGAATTTAATCTACTGGCTTTTATCCTGTTAATAGAGCCCAGAATGCTGTTGACCTTCCTTAATGATAGAAGACACCCTGGTTCATGCTCAGCCCATAGTTTACCAACATCTTATGTGCCTTCCCAGCAGAGCTGCCTTCCCAGCCAGGCAGACTTCAGCCTGGGTTAGTGCAAGGGATTAGTCCATCTCAGATGCAGGACTTGGCATTTGTCCTTGTTGAATTTTGTGAGGTTCCTATTCCATTTCTCCCAGGCAAAGCCCTGAGCACCTGCCACCAAACAGCAGCAACCTCAGAGAAAGAGATGTCTTCTACTACAGCTACAGAACTACAGTGCTCAGAAATACGAGGACACCAGTTTGTCCTTCCCAATCACCAAGCAAGCCTATTGGCCCTGGATCTAGTAGTTCTTACCACAACTGGGCAGTCTGCTTTTAAAGGCAAAGTCAAATCAAAAGGCATCAAATACTGCATAAACTGCAAGTTAGTAGGCTTTAAAATTCACACCTTTCACCGCAGACAAGGTACATAAGGAAATTTTTATGAGTCCATTTTCTCCCTCTTCTGAAGCCTGTACCTACAACTTGTGATGCCTAATTTTTCGTTTTGTTTTGTTTGGGGGTTGTTTGCTTGCTTGTTGTTGTTTGGGTTTTTTTTATCTGGTAGCAAGATACAAAAAAACCCTATGAGACAGAAAAAGTCATCAAAGAATATTTTTCCCCTGAAATGTGTGAAATGGCTAGAAATCTGATTATAAGGTAAGGAATACAATAAGATACACACTAGTGCCATGTTGGTCTTGAGTAAGACAGCCAACATAATGTCTTGCTTTAACACTTTATTCTGAATATTTGCATGATTGTCCTTATTCTTACCCATTGAATTCCACTCAGGGTGGCAAGAGCTTAAACCAGTGACAGCAGGGTACTTTTTAATCAATTCTTTTGGAAAATCACATAGGTCTGTACGGTTCCATACAGAAAATAGAATTAGTATTAGCTGTAATTCAAAAAGGCTAATTTTGTGAAGGAGGGGGAGGCTTCTGAACTGTGACAAGTTCTTATGTTAGTACTCCCAGACTCACCATCTCCTGCACTTATTTAAGGAGAGTGAGCACTATCACCACAGGGCTTTTCACACCTGCAGAGTCTGACCTGGCATATGCAGCCATGAAAATGGATGCTCACACTCCCATCTCGAGAGACACGTTAGTACCAAATCTGAAAGCATAAAAGCAAGCAAAGTGAAACTGCATCAGCCCAGCATTTCTGGTCCCTGCCTGTCCTAGGGATGAGTGATCACTTGTCATCCATCAGACTCCATGGAGGTTTGTGGGTTAACTCTTTGCATATGCGACTTCACAAGGGCTGTTTGTGTTAAAGTGGCCTCTCATGAAGAGATGTAATTCCCATCCGCTTCTTCCTCTTGTTTGGCCAGAGGCTGCTTTTGACCTTTACAGGCTTTGAAATTCGATTCATTTTGTATTACAAAATATCCATTCCTCTGAGCAGTGAATAAATGGTCTTTGAAGTCACCACCTAGGGCTCCTTAAGTGTTTTACGAAGGAAGTAGAGGTGCCTGCTGACTGCCAGTTCAGTGCTTTGCCTGCTTCCCACAGAAGCACCTAGCAGCACAACCAGTGCTGCTGTGCCCTGCTTGAGAGGAGGTGTCTGGAGAAGGACCTGCTCCTGACCTTGTCTGCTTCTCCTCCAGACATAAAGCAGTGGGCAGCGAGGGCTGCTCATACTGGTGTGATGGGAATTTGAGGAGAAAGAGGTGGCCAAGCAAAATCGAGACAGGGACAGGACAATGACTTTTCCACAGAGGGAATACCTAAAAATGACTGTCTTTATGACCTGAAATACAATGTAAGTGCAATGGGTATGAAAATTGCTTATAATCACAGTATGATGAGAGCTGGGAAGCAGTATCTGCAATAGCAGTGTTTTGCTTCCTGGGAAAAAATGATGCATTCAACCCTTATCCTCAGAGACAACTTTTCAGAAAAATCCATTCATATGCCAATATAAAATCTGGTCTTAAGAGTTGTGTTGTTGTAATTGTCTTGATGCATGCAACTTTGGTCCACTGCAACTGACTGACTCTCCACTTTTTCCCTGTTTCTGCCTTCCCTGGACAAGAAAGCACATTATGTCCAAAATAATGCTCCTTCATAGCACTGGAAAAAATCTTAATAGCAATCTCAGTGATATTGGCTGGCATTCAAGACTGACATTTGACCAGGTTCAAATCCAAGCATGTCAGTGAGTGCTGAAGTCACACCCTAATGGAGGCACAAGGAGGCAACGTGTTGTCCCACTGAGGCAAAACAGATAAACATCATGCACAAAATGATGTTTTTACATCATAAGCTGAGTGTTTGTTAGTTTTAAAACTTCTGGATTTTCATTTTAAACTTTTTATTATATAGAACACCCTATGTTGCTCAAAACAAGCCAAAAAAGGTTGTCATGGCACGTAGCTTGGAAATTGAAAAAAAATTATTATGCAGAACTCTACACTTGCTTTATTGTACTGCTGCTGGAGAGACCTAGACAAACATATAGTAAACTCATTTTAAAGTCTTTCTTATTAAATCTTTGGAAGAAATAGTAAAAATTCTTAGGCAGATTTTACTGCAAAAACACACATTTGCACTGCAGAAACTAATGCCATTATTTTTTCAATGTTTTCAATGTGTTTTCATCAGCTCAATAAAATAACACATTAAGGGACTCATTTTTCATTTCAGTCATATTTTTTCAGTTTAAACATCATGCCAAACATTCAAAACAAGATGATTTCTTTGAATGCTAACAGCATTTGAAATAACTCAAGCCACCTCTAAAACTCAGCAGTGAAATGTGTTTTAAACTCACAAACTGACTCAATGGGAAGTTATGAACCATATGTCATGGATAACAGTTGAGCACATTCTCCTTTGACATGACACAAGACATTGCCTTTTGCTCATCTGCTGAAAGTATTACAACAGATTCTGGGACTTGTAGATGTGGCACATGGGCTGATGTGGGATAGCTCAGTTCCATATCCACTGCACTCAGGAAATGTGGAAGAAGTGGAGACAGCAGGCACAAAAAGATGGAATTCAGCCACACTCACCTGAATGTCTCAAAGGCAGATGTCTGTGACAGAGCTATATATGTTACATTACTTCTATAGTCATCCAAAGCAGTGCACACCTCCAAAACATGATTCATCTGGATTATTCTAGGATGTGGTGAATCACCATGTATTGATTTATAGTGCCTCTTCATAGATCTTCATAGATTCCTATAAACTGAGGCCAGGGTGACTAATTTATACTAATATATCTGTCTTTTAAGTGTTTAAAAATTAGGAATACAAAATCTTTTCTAAAATAAGGGCTCTCCTAAGTCTACTGATACTGTTTTACTATTGCTGTAAGGTTTGGAATTGGAAACTAATTCTCTTTTTCTCAACATTTTTTCTACAGGGAAACCATACTGTGATTCAAGAGTAAGGAAAAGTAAGATTTTTCCTTAGAAAGATTTTGGTAATGAAAAGAAAGTATCCTTGTTACTGTATGTATTACATGACATTTACCTTAGCATTAATTTAAAAAAAAACTAATTCAGTACTGATCCATGACATATGCAAATAGTGTTTTATTTTACTTCATTTAATGTCTTTATGGTGGCTACATGCCTCCTTTCCTCAATGTTTTGTAATTTTCTGGCAGTTTCTGTGGCTGATATTTGGAATAGTCAAAGAAATAATCGCTATTATTTACATTATGCCAGTTTTTCACCTGGGATTATCTAAATCAATATTTAGAAAAAAGATAAACTATCTCCTGGATCCAGAACAAAATCACAAGACCCAGCAAACCACTATTGCCAAATAGGAAGTTCCAGATTCAGGGTAGAATTAACTCATCTTGCACTGATAGTGAGAATCTAAGATAAAATGTCTGAAACATCAAAGGAAGCCAGCTGGAGTCACACATGAAATTAACCTGGAAAGATGGACATTGTTTTCTGTGCAGTCATATCTTGTCATTGAGAGTATAGAAGAGAATGGAAAAGGGGGAAAAGATTCCAGACAGAATAGCATATATCAGAATTAGAAAAGAAACAAGTTTCCAAAAGAAAACCCACAGAAAAAAAAAAAAAAAAAAGTGGGTTTGGAAAAAAGAATCCTGACTGCAGAAACACAGTTGTCACAGTACATTGTTTTAAATGGAAATACAAATTAATCCATGTGTGGGAAGGGAATGGAAGGGGGCTTTTCAGTTCCACCAGTGACGCAGTGATGTCCTAAACCTTCAGTGCTGCTCCAGGAAAAGATTCAGCTCCAGTACTTGTGGAGCCTGTTGCATGTGAACCAGTGCCACTCCCTGTTATAATACTGGGTGCTACAGTTTCCCCCAGAGAGCCATTCTGTCCCAGCAAGGGTAGCTGCAGCAGGACAGCACCTTTCTGGAGACTCCCCATCGTGTCCAGGGCAAACAGCCACATTCCACAACAGTGCTGGCAAAGGCAGTGACAATCATCACTACCAGTGCAATAACAGTTGTGCTATTTCAACACACAGTAACAAAAAGTTATAGATTACCTGGGGGTTTGGTGTTTTGCATTTTTTTAAACTTGGTAAATTTTAGTTTTACCTGCTTTAGAGATGTAAAGATGTCACATTCCTGTAAGCCTTGGTTGTCACATTTTTAGATAATTTCTCTTGCCTCTCTGTAAAGGGAAGGTGTTGATATTTGTGTATGGCTTGTGTCAATCAATGCTTTGCAAGGGCAAACAGGGAATATTCATGATGCAGATCAGTTTGTGCACATGATTTACAGGAGACAAATGATACTGGGTGCTTGAAAGAGCTGTTCAATTGCCAAAGGCTCTTTCTTTTGTCATACATGGAAAAGCATTATTAAATGTAACACTTTATTACCACGGTGCCTAGTAGTGCTACAGTACTCAGGGAAGAATCAGTCATTGGGTGTCTACTGCAAGCTACCTGTTTGACAAGGATTTCCCCCTTTGGATATTAAAAACTTGTCCCTGTGCTGACCAGACCAATGCAAACCCACCAGACAGGATATATTTCATTAGTAATTAAAACATACACAACATCTTACTTTCATTTTTAAGCCAAAAGAATATGGAAAAAATACCTTTATTCCTGCACAGTAATTCTCTGCTTTGTGTTCATCAGCATGGAGGGGCTGAAAGGCAGCCACAGTACCACAGATCTTTTCTCTAAGAAGCCCTCTATTGTGTTAAAAGCTGATACAAACCACAGGGACTTCCAGGCATCGAGACAAAAGATAGACACATTGAGCAATGGAAGTAAAGTTAAGCATGCAAATGATCAAATAAAGAGAATTTTAGCAAGCAGACAATCTCTCCCTATATACATTTTCAAAATACAGGTCCTTTTAAAGAGATGTTACAAGTATTAACATAAAGAGCTGTACTAACACAGTACAGCTTGAAAAATTGTTCTGCAGAAGAAAAGTTGAATTGTTCATGTGCATCTTTTGATTTCTGTCCTTCCTTACTCAAGAAAAACAGAAGTAAATAAAAAACCTATTTCACACCCTATGTCATCTGCATATCCTCTGTTTTCAAAATCTAAAGTTTCACATATATTATAGATGCAAAATTTGCAAAAGACCATTTTTTTCCTGGTAGGACAAACTAGAAGACCCAGTCCATTTCCTTCTGCATTTTGAGTTGTTTGAAACTGTAGTTTAAATTTAGATTTTTTTTTTCAGGCACTAGATCTAGAAGTTTTTTAGTCAAATGAATAGAGAGAGCAGACCTTGAGAAAGAAACCTGAGAAGGAAAAACAGTGTGTGTTCAGACTTGGAAGTATCCTGACAAAATAGATGTAACTGAAACATATCAAACATTATGCTTTTTTTCCAGTTACAATTTTATAAATTAAGTATCTGTCTGATCTAACCTCACAAGCCTCTGGATAAATTCCAAAATAGATTGAAATTTTTATCCAGATCTTTCCATTAGCTATGTGACCATATTTATCAGAATATTTACTCCTTTGTTACTAGAACTTATCCCTTGCATTTTTAAAAGCACAAAGTAGAAACAACAGGTTGCAAGTGTTCATCACCTGCAGCAGTGACAGCTAAAATGAGCACAAATTTCACAAAGGGATTCAAAGTTCATATATTCCTGCACTGTGATCTCACACTGAGAAAAGAGAAAATGTACTCATTGTAGCTGTCACCACTTTTCAGCCTCTTCACGTTGCCTTTTTAATTTATCATTTACAGCAGCATTGGCCTAATAAGAGCACTGCTTTTCTTTTGGGCAATTTTATAATGCTTTTGCAGAATTCTTACTAGCTTCAGTTCTTCCAAAACAAGACTTTTTTATTTATTTAAAATAGGAGAAAAAGTGTCAGGTTAAGCCCAGGTGAATAGCAAGAAATGGATGAGTGTTAGTTATTTCATGCCAAATTATATGTCTGGATGCGATGGAAATGCATCACTTGTAGTAGAAATAGACACATCCTCCACAATTTCAAGGAATGTAACCAAAATAAATAAGAATTTGCCCCCAGAGATGTGGCTACATTAGCATACTCTTCTCTCAGATAGCTCTATCCCTACATCACATCTTCTTTCAAAACAATAGTGCACCAAATATTTATACCTATCCTGCTCTGGCTGCCTTAAATCACCACAACAATGCTGGTGTTGGACTTTTAGGAAATCACTGTTTTTAACTACAGGCCATTTGCCTCAGTGAATCGCTCAGGGAGGGGGAGAGGTTTTGGCAGGTTTTCTGAAGTAACCTTCAGAGATGAACTTGGAAGCCAGTTACTTCCGTTTAAGATGCTGTCTTGCTGTGAAAACCCAAGTTTTTTAATGGACACATCTGTTGTTTCAAAGCATTCTCCCTGTGAGGAGTTTTTATATTATCCTCACTACTACATCTAGACCATGAAGTATAGCTCAATGAATAGCTAACTGATGATTACATTTATGAGTAAAGACTACTCATAGCAGACAGCTACTTCCTACAGGTGACAAGCAATCTTTGGCTAGGGCTTCACCTGACTAGTCATTTTGGGACATGATCACAAGGGCTGGAGACTGATGAAATTATCCTGTCCAACATCAAACACAAAGTGGTTGTAAATCAGCAGAGGCTGTGGCAGGAGTAGAACAACTCATTCTTTATGCAGTACTGGCAGCTCTTTTACCTAGTAGCTTCATTAAGAATCCTAACAATGTCATTAAGTGACCCCAGGAAGAACTTGGCAAATTTTTGTTATTGACATTTGTATGAATTTAACATTGATTCAAAGGGGGAAGAAATCCTGTGAAACACAAAGCTGCGTTATTGTAAAGCAATAAAATGGTTTATTGGTGAGGTTGGAGTGTACTGGGACAACACTTGCAAGATACATACATAAAATATGCCCGTTGTAACTCTGTTTGACCTTGTAGAGCTGTCTAGGTGCTTAGCTGACATACCATTATAATATCCCAAAGGCTTGCTCCATAAAAAGAAAATGATAAAAGTCTGACCTCTGCAATATAACCTTTTCTTCCCACAGAATAAATAATTGTTTTTCAAAACAAATCTAAGTTAAAAAACATGTATCTGCTGCTTCTGACCTGACACAGACATGATGTAGAGAAGTACAGTTTAGGAAAGAATTTGGATGTTATCTTTAGAGAAGCTCAGGCTAATAAATATATCCATAGTTGTCCATATGCTTAGGAGCTTATTTCTGTGACTCCTTCTGCTGCTGCTAGAGAGGCGATAAGTAAATCTGCCCACAAACACCAAAATTATTGAAAAAATATACTCTGTACAACTACATGGGAAATAAAAATTACATGGTAGACATAAAATCTTTGCTACAGAAATATATTCTGAGAGAAAAAAAAACAACCAGACCCACCAACAAGACTATCCAGGGCAGGCAGAAATTCAGTTAAGCCCATTGTTTTGATCTTTGCAAGTACACACCTGCTGCACAAGAACACTGGAACAGATCTGAAGGAAAAGAAAAATTCATATTGTGGTCAGCTGCTCTGTTTGGGAATGAGGATGGAAATGATGTTTGTACATTTGTGTATCCTTTATCCCCAGTAGCTGATTCCCCAACCTGCTGTCCCCTTCCCTCTCCAACAGTCTTTTACCCATCTATTAACAACCAGGCTTCCAACTAATAAATGTTTCAGCTCTGTTAGGTTTTGTCCC
Organism: Platysteira castanea; assembly: GCA_013397175.1. Classification (NCBI taxonomy): domain Eukaryota; kingdom Metazoa; phylum Chordata; class Aves; order Passeriformes; genus Platysteira; species Platysteira castanea. The sequence continues at coordinate 300,242 of VYXC01000513.1, forward strand.
TGAATATCACAAAATGTGCAGTTGGAATTATTTGTAGAGCATTTAGAATACTAGATATTCAGCACAGGTTGCACAAATTTCTAATAAGGTGATTGCAAATTCAGTTTAGTAATGCAGACCTGTTTGCATAGCAGGGAGTGGGAGAACATCTGACTCCTTAAGGGCTTTCATTTTGATGAGTGCAATTACAGGCCTTGTTTCAATATTTATACATAGCTGTGTACAGAATGATTGCTCTATATTTCTGCAGCTCAAGACATGTATATAGTGCACCCAATCCACGTATTTTATAAAAAGCTCCATTCCATAACACACTTCCTAAAGCTCTTTCTCTCTAATATCCTCTTGCCTCAATTCACATAATAGAAATCCTGTCTCCCCTGCCCTGCTAGAAAAAATTCCCTTCCTCACAAGGCATTCTCAAACTTCTCCAAGGAGTAAAAATACTGAAGAGGGGAAAATAGATTCCCTTTAGGGGAAGACACCAAGGGAAAGAAATAAATGGATGCAACAGTAGTTCTCCAATAAGCTAAAGAAATATATTTTCCAAGTGCTTTCCTGGATGGTTATTTTTGTGCTGTCTTTCAGCAGCGCTCCTTTGGCACTTACACTTTAATTGCCCTGCACTTTGTTTGTGCAAGGTATGTGCTGGCTGGCTGCCAGTGTTGGCTGAGAGTCATCTTGTCACTGCACTGTCTAACAGCAAGTACAGAACAATATCCCAATTAGATCCCTAAATGCTGGAAAAATGAGACACAGCCATTATGTTGCTCCAGAACGGAGAGGTAGGAAGTTTTGAGAAATAGATTAACCAAGTATATTCATTCTGATCTCTTCCACCATAACTGTAAAAGCTGCAAAAAATATTTTTTTAATATTATAAATCATGGCAATGATTCTGCTTTAATGCTTCCAGTGTGGGTTAGAGGAGATTGAGTTTAGTGCCCTCCTGTATAGGCCTGGGTCATTAGGAGATTTATCATTTTATCTTTCATAAGATCACACATAAAAATTACAATCCCATCATTATTTTTCCTGAAGAATCCTTGTTACAGTTTTTAACAAAGGGATTTTTTTATCCCTCACTATACAAATTCTATCTGTAAGCCTTGTGGGCTATTTCAAGTGAGCAATGTTTAAAGATCTGCTCCGCTAAGTTATTGCTGAAATGCCAAGAGAACTGGGGAACCCTTCACAGTAAAATGTAAGAAACTTGGAACACTGGATATTGTGACGAATTTGACTTGGAAAATTTCCTTCTCTCATTTTTTTTTTTTTTTTTTATGCTGCTATAGGAAATGACTAAACAATTACATTAAGCTTTCCAGAATTGGTTCTGATCTTCACTGTTGCATTTTGTCTGTGCCAGTCACGTTTCCTTCAATTTTTAAGGAAAAGTAAAACTTAAAATTGGAAAATAATTTACATATCTCGCATTTCTGTTGCTAAAACTCACATTTCCATCTTTGTTCTCCCATTAAAAATGCAATGACCTAAACATTTTTGTAAGCCTACTTGAAAAACAAAGTGACTTGGATATCCTACATCCTTCCCAACTTGCTCATGGTGTCTCAGGAATAGACACTGAAGGGACAACAATAATTTAGCTGCTGGGGCCTGCATTTTCCCACGGAAATTTGGTGCTTGTGAATAGCAAAAGGCAAAGTCATTCTCTAATTTGGGATTATATGGATGCATAAAGGAAAGGGGCTGAAATTCCATAGACTTCCTTGCACTTGTTACTCGATGTTCCACTTCCCATGTACATCAAATTATTTTGCCTCAGAGGATTCATATATGAGTCCCAGATGTCTGAAGGACAAACAGTTTTCTTGTTCACAACTAATTTTTAAATCTTATTCATGAGCCCCATATCTCCTGGACTACAGTCACACCTTGCTTTACCTGTGGCAATCTTGCAGATACTTTTAAGTATCTTGCAGACACTTCACGTCACAAGAGGGATAAGGACCACAGAATCCTGCTCTGTGAAGGAGGCTGAGCAAAACTGATCCAACATGGTCTTACTGGGATGATATATGAGACATCTTTCCTTTGAGTAAATTTCTGTGGCTGTGATACAGAAGAGGCCAAGGAATTTCTTTGACTTCGCTGACTCTTATCAACCTGTGTACTAGTTTGAAATCAAACCAGTGGGAGACCGCAAGTCAGAATTATAATTTAATAGGAGAAAATTAAAAGAAATAAATAAGTGNTGATAGTATTGAACTCCAAAACACAGATGTGCTTACTTCTATCCTTCCTGTCTGCCAAAATTACTTATAAAGTGAGTGCAAACAGGCTCAGAGGACAAAATGGAAAGGGAAGCCAAAAATGTTACCCTAGACTACAGCCAGGAAGCTGCTTTTACCACAGGATCCGCCTACAGAAAGGGAGAGAAGAGGGAAGTCCTCTGCCATCTCATCCTTGTCCCACACAGCAAAAGTATGGAGCATTTGCTCTGCATCTTTTCACCCCTTCTTTCCCTGGGTGAGCTCCAGACAGACAATGGTGGGGCAGCTGAGGCCACTTGCAGTGCCAGTGTAAGGAGCTGCAGCCTCTTATTTACTTTCTCTGTTCCTTTCCACTCTCCTGCTGCTCGTCCATGTCCAACACAGAGCAGCAAAAAGGTCTCACCACTCCTGTGCAAATGGTGTTCAGTTTGATATCAAAGTGTGATCCACATTTTGGTGAATACGTGGGAAAGCTTTATCCACCCATTGTATCCCTGCTCCACTGTCAGTGACACCCATGCTGGGGTTTCTGTAAGGCCCTGCTAAAATGGTTTCATGAAATTGTTTTGCAATTCCCATAATTCCTGTGACTCTCAAAGTCCTATAATCACAGACACTTCTTTCTCCTCATTAATAAAATCCCCAGTGCTGCTGCATCCAACTTTCAGCCAGTGGAACAAAATCTGCTTTAAGGGAAGATTTCATTGTAGCATTTATAAGAAAAAGATACTTAAAACCAGCATGAATATTAAAATGAAAGGTTATGTGGCATGTATCTTAAATTTTGATAATAGGTAAAAGTGCATGATATCACAGAAAATTCACCCACATTAATCTCTGGTTGAGCTCTAGATAATGACTGGGTATGCACAGTCTGTCTATGTGGGCCCCCTAATCTTTAAGGAGATTCAATTGGTTATAATTAAAGGTTTCAACCAAAATACTAAAAAGAAAGATACAAACTGTCTTTTCCCAAAAGAACTAGACCGCAGAGTGTAAACTACTGCTTATTTTGCAGCTTAGTGAAAAAGAAATTAATAGATTTAAGATCAATTCAAGCCTTAACAACTTAAAAATTTGTAATTTACCCTGTAGCCTGTCTTTTTTTCCCATTTTATAGGCATAAAACTATATCCTAATATAATATGTGCAATACTGAGAGTATTAATGGCTTAAAATATCAGTAGCCATTTAGAGGAAGCTTGCTTTGCATGTAGAGTTAAGATATTTAGTCGAGTTTACAGCAAAGTTGAAATGTGAGTTACTATGCTGAGCCATTCATTTAATGTGGTAGCCATAAATTATTGTTCATATCTGTACCTGTTATGATTCCAAGGAATAAAATCTTCCAGTGAGTTGAAAATTAACTCAGTCAAATAAAAAGAGTGGTAATGGTCTAGTATCTGAAAAAGTAGGAGATTTTTAAGCTTTTCTTAAGTACAACTCAATTTTTAATATAATTCTAAAGATGTTTACATGCTGAAAGTAAACAATGAAGTCAAGATGGAATGAAAAATAAGAAATTCTTGTGGTATCTTAATATTTTAGGCAGATTCTTGTAATATCTTAATACTTTAAGTAGCTTTTCCTTCTTTTACTGAATTTGTATTACAGTTTTCCTACTTTGAGTGAATAAATTTCTTTGTTGTGAAAGACTTATGCAAGCAACAAGGAAAATTATCTAAATCTACCATATTTTAAGAAGAGTTTGAAAAACTAAAGAATTATTAAAGTTTAATCAGTGGAGACCCAAACTCTGCACATGTTGGAGTCTGTTGAAATCAAGACTTCATATGGGATTAAAATTGATCACACAGAGCAAACGAGAAAGTGTAATTTTCATACAAACAAGGTTTGCATGTATTTGATGTAAAATATATTTGCAGCTAAAACTTGTTTGAAACTTGTAGCATCTCTGTACTAGCTGCAACACATATAAAGGTTTCTTCTGACCGGCTTTTGAATAATATTCTTGTCAGCAATCTGAATTGCTCACTTCAAACCTTTCCTCTTTTTCCTCCCCATAAATTATAGAATCACAGCCTCAATTAGGTAGGAAAAGACCTTTGAGATTACGGAGTCCAACCTTTGATCATGAAGTCCAACCTTTAAATTAAGGAAATAATAATAATATATAAATATTATATAGTGACAGTCTATAGAATTAATAATTATTTTATATAATATATTAGTAATAAATTAATTAAATATAAAATATTAACCTAATAAACTATACATCACAATCAGGTCTTGTATTTTCTTGTCATAAGATTATTGAAGAATAATTGCAATAGTTACTCACCATTTGGCAAATTACTTCAGTAACTAGTATTTTAGTCATAAGAAAGAAAGAAAAATTTTAAAAGTGTGAATTAGTTATATATGACATACTTCAGTAGAAGAAAGAGCCTTGCTTTGTGGCAGCACACGGATGTTTCTGGCCATGAGACTTGTGTTGCACAAGGATGACACCTCATTCCTCGCGGTGCAGAACTCAGACTTCAGCGTTGGGAAGGAGAGACCACAGTTAGGTGATTCACTTCTATCTAGGTCTTCCCAGCAGTGACATAAACTCACATAGGTGGTCTTATCAGGCTTGCACAGTCCCACCCTTGTATCTGTTGATGAGGAGCAGCTGAAGTTGCACAAATGAATGGCCATAAGTTCACTATTTCATTTATTTTTAAAGGACAATGTAGGCCCTGCATTTCTGCTTCTTTACCTAGCCCGGGAAAAGAAAAATGCTTCTGGCATATGTCCAAAAGATAAATGGATCAGAGAGATGAAGAATCATATAAAACTCTTGCTCTGTGATAAAATCCTGAATTAATAAAGCAGAAATAAGCAAGGCTTTCCAGAAGGAGCACAGTCTGGGTATCTCAGTTAGTGCACACCCAGTGGTACCCTACTTGTACAAAGGAAGTGTACATAAATCTCTCCAGTTGTCAATTGGCTTTAAAACTTTTGCTATTGTATTATAAAGATTTCACCTATACACTTTTCGGTAGTTTCCCAGAAACCTGAGTGCTATGAGCGTAATTTTGCTCTGGGCGAAGTCTCTGTTACCTAAAAAAATCCCACATCAGCTGCCTGGAGTGCGAGTGGATGATTCTTGAGGACCTTACAGAAACCTGGGTGGTGATATTCAATGAGGTATGTGAGATGATATTGCTCCTTCCTACCTCGATCAATCTCAACTTGCTAAAAAAGGTCACACTTCAGCCCTCCCCCTTATTGCTCTTCCTCCCCTCCCTCTTTACTTAAAGAAAAAATGTAACTTCATTATATTAGAAAAACTTAGAAAGGTTCTTCGAGAATTTTAATTGGGGTTAATGCAGCTCAAGAAGAGCTTCCCCACTTCTGATAGGGCAGTACAGGTTTGGCCTCCTTCCTGCACATACCGATTGATTTGTGTATACCTATGGATCCTGTATGTACTGCCTCCGGCATCAGGTTTATGGTCCTGTCCCTCATTCTCTCCTGTCTCTAGAATTAAAACTGCAAAACAGTTTATTCTTATGCAGAGGGTGGAGAAAAGAGAAAAGAAAGATGTGGAGGGTGGGAGGCACAGAGGGAGGGAGGGAGAAGGAGAGGAGGGGAGTAAAAGTAGTGCTAGTCTTTGCACCTGTGGTCTTTAAGTTTACTCTGTTTTCATGATTCCTGAAAGCTTACATTCTGCAAAGTTTTTCATTTTATTTTTGATAACAGTGCCCAGAACAGCAAACCCAGTGAGTGAGAGAAAAAAATCAGTTGTGTACGGTAATAAATGGATTTCTGCCAATGACAGGTCATGATACAGAAAAAAAATTCTGTGATGACCCTCTTTCCTCGGCTCTCATTTATCTCCTAGTGGTGACCACTGATAGATTTCTGCTGTATGATTTATTGCAGAAAAACACCACCTAGAAATGGGCTTTTGATAAAATTGTTCAAGGATTCCTGGACAATAAATCCTAATCTTTACATGCATGCTGCAAGATGTTTCACCTTTCTTATGCTATAAATAATATATGCCAAATGTGATAATAAATCCATACATCTAAGCACTATCTGTGTGGTTTAAGAAATAAAATTACAATATGTAAGCCTGATATTAATAGCAGCTATAGAATGCCAGGAATATTGATGGCAATATTTGTTTATTTGTGATCCAAATTTCCAGTCTCGTGTTGTACTGAAATTTCATTGCTTTCATCAGCCTGGATGGTTATCTTCTGTAAGGAAATCTGTGATAAACACAACAGGCATTAGCTAGCTTGAATCAACAAAGATGCTTCTGTAGATCTGCCAAGAACCTCAGCTGAAATTTTCAAATATAGTCTATGCAAAGATCTCTCTTCTTAATTAATCATCTACAGTGGGAAGTGTCTGATAGCATCTGTCACCTCCCTGTGACCCTACAGCTGTTACAGTGGGGTTAAATGTGCACAAGCCCAGCATTTAAAGCTCTTTACAAACTGTAGGCTCAAGGTCGGGATTGGGCTTAATTTTACTCCACAGTGGGAATGAAGTATAACTTCTGTCTGGATATGTGCTATGGTATTGGGTTTAAGCCCACGGACTCACTTTAATTATTGAGTCCTGTACAAGCTATAAAATATTGCAAGCTTTTTTCCCAGACAAAGCAAACACGCCCTTACCCAGGATATGAAAACAGGCAAATCAACTCTTTGCAGTCAGAGCTGATCATTTGGGATTTGGGAAAGAAGAAATTACATCAGAAAAATAAGAATAATGATGATTGTAAGAGACAGAAGGCCAAAAGTGGTATGAGAAGAGTGAATGATAGAGAAAAAAAAATAACTCAATGGAACATACTACTCTTAGCTTTTGTTTCTGTAGAGACAAACCCTATTTTGCTATTTTTAGAAGTATGACGCAGTCAATTTTGACTGATTTTTCTTTTCTTCTTTTTTTTTTTTTTT
>VYXC01000513.1:307479-332479 GCA_013397175.1 Platysteira castanea
TTTTTTTTTAATTTGAGCATTGCAATACTTGGCTGCTTTTTTTTATTTCCTGCCTAAGGGAAATAAAATATCTGCCATGCACCTGTGCATAAGGGAGAAAGTTACTGCAGTATTTTCCACACATAATGACTTGTAGAGGATTTTCTGTTAACATCTGTGAAAGAGGAATGTATTCTATGCAGGAAAACTAAAGAGCTAAATTGGCCACTGAAACTTAGTGGCCAATTATTCAGTAATACTGAAATACTGAAGGAGAAAAGAGTGGGAAAATCTGCAACAAAAAAAAAATTCCTTTAATTGGAAGGGGCAAAGCCCACATAAACAGGGTGTTTGATTTCAGCTGTGTCCTCTGATCTATGCTGAAGGTCAAAGAAGGAAATGCCACAGAAGTTATGATTATGTGAAATGAAGTGAGAAACAATGATTTGGCATAATAAATACCTCCTGCAACTAGAGAGTGTTCTGCTCACTGAAATTGTCTCCCAGGTGTCTGCCTGTCTCCAGGACACATGGATAATCCCAGGCTGAAATGACAGTGAGGCATGTTGTTTTTAGACATACATGGATAATGCTGGCTTATATGAAAGAAAACTCACCTCACAGCTCTAAAATATGGCACAAACATCTCTCTTCTTTTTTGCATGAGTCAAAACATCAGCTTTCCACCTTCAATTCTAAGACTTGAATTTCAATCAGCCATAAAAACCTTTCTGATTTTCTTGACAAATTCTTCTGTCCTCTCAGATGCAAGACAGACTAAACTACTCCTGTACCTGAACCATGTCCTAAAGGGCACTTATTTCTCTACAGGCAACAACTCTAACAATTCTGAGAGGAAAATCTTCTGACAAAGCTTTATAGGCCATCAACCCTTTGCTGTCATGCTACTGCACTTGCAGTTTAAGAAACTATTGAACTCAATTTATTGTTTTTACAAATGGACCCCAGATTCATTCTGGCTTCAGATCTGTTTCTCAGATCAGGTATTCTGCCCTCACCCATGCCAGTGAGAACAGCACATCCTTCACCAGTGTCCCCCAGCTTGCCCCGTTCACCTCTCTGCAGCAACTATGGCCTGAAATATCTGTCCGTGTGTTTCCAGGACCATTAGCAGATCCCGTATCCATATGGAAGGTATAAGGTCATGTCTACTTCACCCACCCCATGGAGCTGAGCTCCCCTTGATGTGTTTTTAGCCTCCAAGGATAATAGGGAGCTATTTTCTCATGGATGGTATGGACAGTTTTGAACCTGATCATAGTAATGTTGGTGACCTTGCAAGAGCATTAGAATTACTGTAGTGACTTTGTTCTCCTTTGGTCATTTGTCTTATTTATGTAGAAAAGCTTTTTCAACAGTCTTTAAAAAAAATATGGATTCAAAATGTTTAGAAACCAAAATAACTCAAAAGTTAGGTTGGAGCAGAACTATGAACTGAAAAAGCTTCCTGGGAAATGTCTGTTTTCCCTGAAAGCTGGCCAATTTGTTTTTGGAAAATTGAAAACTGGAATATGTGAAAATGGCCCAGTGTTCAAAATTTCATTCTTTTCATCTGTTTTTTTTTTAAGGTTTTTGTCTGAAAGGTTGTGGGGGTTTTGTTGGTTTTTTTTTAGAAAGTCCAGAAATAACTTGATGTATATCTACTACTGTGTACATTTTCAGCACACTGTGTAACATAGCCATATATTATTATTAATTCTTGTAACAGAAATTTCATTAAGATTTTCAGCTGGATAACATGACAAATTTATCAAAGAATGCAGTTTAAAACTTGAGTACTAAATATATCAGTAGAATATGTATCCAAGGATTTTTTTCTGTTGCAGTGATCACTTCCATTGACAGGTTCTAATAAATTGTACACCCATACAGGCATAAGCTCATCAGAAATAAATGCTACCTTGTATGGCCACTGTAATTTTTTATTAAAATACACTGTGATTAATTTAATTAATAATTAAAACTGGAACACATCTCTTTCCTTCTCTTTACAAGATTAGGCTACTACAAGAATTTTATTTAAGAAAATTTTGGCTGAGAAATAGACAATACCTTTCAAAGACAGTGGAATTAAACAGAATCAACTGTTTGAAAAACGAATTTGTTCTCCATTCAACATGCAGGAGAAAAGTGGTGCAAGATAGCAAAGGAAAGTAAAGAGCAAAAGAAAAAAAATCTCTCAGCGTCTGGTTCAAACCCTGGCTCAGGTACATATGAGATAATTTATGGGAGCATAATGATCTGCACCAGGAATCTCAGGCTCAACCCGCCGCATGACTGAGCCAGTTTCTATAAAGGACCTAGAAAGCTGGCGCCACAGCAAACGAAGAAAATGAGTTTAATCACTTTACAAGCTTTCTGCTTGTGATCTTTCTGGCTATATCTGAATGAAACATAGGAAGAAAATAGTCACAAAAAGGTATGCTGAATGCCTCAGTAGTTGATGATTGTTGAGACGTGGGAGGAAGGAGGGGAGTTAGTATACCTAAGGGGATGTCAGGCAAGTGAAAACAAGGATATTTTGCAAACAATACACTGGAAGTCTGGGGCTCACAATAAGGATGTGAAAGCAGCTAGATGTCTGTCCCCTAGAAGGAGTTAAGGGCCTGCTAAATGGATAAGTAGTGAAAGTTGTAGCTTCCAAAGCAAGGTATTCACACGACAGAAAATATCTATCTGGCTGGAGAAACAATATTTCTAAATAATATCCTTCCCCAACCACACTGGAACTGTACCTATGGATCTACAAAACAGCAATGTTTGAAAGCACATCCAGCAAGATCTGCTTTGGTGTTACATAGCAGGACTGCAGCTCTGTGCTCCAAAACAACTTTACAGGCACAACCATGCAATGATTCACATCAGGTCAGGGTGAATCAGAAGAGTGAGAAATTTTAGGGTTAGAAGGGAGTTACAAAGACAAAGAATATAATTTTGAAAAGGAATACAGGATATTAATTGGAAATATTTTTGTTATGGTTTTGAAAAAAAGTCATGACTTCAGAAAGGTATTTGAAGTAGACATAAACAGAAAAAGAATTAGACTCTTCTTTAGACTTTCTCCTTCAAAATTTAGAGAACAAAACTTTTACAATGACCGATATCTGTGTACCTTAATAAGTGGAGACATTAAAATCAACCTGATTTTATTTTTTAACTTCTGGACACTGCACTCTTTGGCCTGTTAGCACAAATGTGTGCCCTCAGAGGGTAATTCATGCTAAGGCATTCAGAATCCAGAAACGGCTTTCCAATAACTTGCAAATTGGAAGATTCCTCATCACTTAACAAGTCCGAGAGTTTATCAGATTGAAGGCCAATAATGACTAACATTCTTCCCAGAATGATTAGACAGGTTACCTTCACCTTTTTCCTGTTCATTGCTACTTTTTTCAAGTGATCAAAATATTTTGTTGAAGCAAATACTAGAAAAATATTTTTTATAAAAATAAATAAGAATAAAAAAGGACAGAAAGGCTCCTGCATTGTGATTCCTTCATTGTCACAAGGTTAAGATCCTAATGTGGATTTTTCATCAACATCTGCAGAAGAACAGAGTACCTGGATTGCTGCAATACTTCTGACCCTGCAGCCTACACTGCATTTCATCAGCATTGATGGACACACTAAGACAGAGGGGAAAGAGAGAGGCAGAACTAGATGTCTTAATAAGGCTTTCTAACATCTTTTGAGGTGGAAATAACTCTGTGGACAGCAGTGGCATTAAGAACATTAGTGCTACTGGCTGTATTCACAAAAGCATTTACACTGAAGTCAAAAAGCTTAATTTATGGCTGGGATAACTCCATGACAGTCAGCACAAACAGGAATTAAAATTATTGAGTAAATATCTCAGAGCCAAGACCTAGACTTCTAGGTATGATGTCGGGAAAAATCTAACATTTTCCACTGGTTTTATTGAGATTTTGGATGTAATTTCTTTCATGTTTTTGTGTAGTTTTGTATATAAATCCTCCATACATATAATTCAGTGCAGCTTCTGAGGATCACTTGTATCCTGTACACTGCTAGGCCATGGCATCCTATCCCATTTGGAGCACAACACTTTGGTAGACTCAGGAGTCCCTGGGAGCTCAGCCAAGGGCTTATTTTTCTAAGAGCTCATCAAGATGAGGAGGTTTGTTGCCAAAGACAGCATCAGCAGAAAAGGTGCCTGTCCTGGAGCCTGCAATGACTGTGGTCTGAACACTCAAACAGACCCATGGAGTCACATCCCTCTAGCACAGGCCCTTTCACAACATCTGACTCTCAAGCTCACTTGGCATTTGATTATTTCAAAACCTGGTGGACAGGGTCACATCAGGTCCAGCTTTCTGTCATCAGCTTTCAAATCAATTAACAATGTTTGTCTTCTGGACTCAATGATTAAAAAACTGTTTAAAAAGTGCCCTGAGGGAGTGGTGTGAACAGTGAGGGAGAGCAATCCAGAAGAGAGAAGAAGAGCCAAACTCTGAGTAGACAGAGGCTTTCTCATTGCTCTTTGATGCCCTGGAGATTTAAGTAGGTCTTATCCTACTTTTTCCCCAGTATTTTATCACCAGAACTCCACTGAGTTACTGTTAATATTCACACATGCCACAAAGCTGCGAGTCTTAGAAACTGAAGTATTCCAAAATATATTTGGATTTTAAAGATTTTGGAATGCAGTACGAGCACATTTGTGAAAAAATTTAAAGAAATTGCCATTGATGAAAAAAGCCAATTGGATAAATAATAATGAAGTTTTATTGCTGCTTTTGAAAGGTTTTTATGGGATATTATTATGAATATCTGACCATGCTTGAAAATATACTTTGGATTTCCCACTTACATGAGAAAAATGTAAAAATAAGTCACAAGGAATATCACTTTATTCACTTTCCAGGATTGAGAAAGATTAAACTACCATGGTCTCAAATATACAATCCAAGGGTTGTAATAAAAAAAAAATTAAAAACAGAAAAAAAGAAAGAAATGAGATTTTTTTCTGTGCTCAGGTTATACAGAAGGGAGTTAGAAGGGAGTTCACCCCTGAGTACCTTAATAACTTCCCCTATCTTCATCTCTTGTAATGCTACCTCTTTTCTCAGTAGCTCTGTAGCTTCTGACTTCCTTCTTCACCACATCTATATTCCAATTTCATGCAGTTTATGACAGATATGCAGAGTTGACCAAATCAGAACCTCTATCATCCTCTGTCACAACTTTGTCATCATGCTCGTGTCTCCTGTTAAACCCAGAGATTAATTCCAAAGTTGCTGCTCCTACACATCCCTGCCTCTCCTGAACTACATGGCAAGTTCTCTTTTCTATCTCTGAATTATATCTTGAAAATGGTAAAGGTTTTATTTTTTCTGAAAAATCACCTAACAAATTAATGGAGCAAAAGCCTATTCTGTGCTATGGAGCACAAGGACACTACTTGTGATAGATGGGCCCTCTCAGCAGATCTGAGGGGACGTTCTGTGGAGGCCTCATTGTGGGATTGCCTTGTACGGCTCCATGGACAGCAGCTCTCAGCTGATGCTGGAGTCAAGATGTGAGGCAAAGTGGATTATCTTTGGTGTCATCTGATACAGACATTTCGTGCTCTGGCCTCACATCTGCTGTCATGTGGGAAAACAACAAACTCTGCCTTTCACAGCTCAGGGATGTCAACAGCTTCCTTTTTCTGGCAGAGAAACATGGGAAAAGGAAGAGCACACAGCAGTCCACTATGTGGCATATATGAAATATCTTTCTAAAGGTCTGGCTCTTGCTGTCAGCATCTGACTTAAGAATAAATATTTTTGTTTATGCAAGGTTGGCAGTGAGGGTAAGATTCTGCCTGATAGCAGCAATCTGATAGGTCCTCAGTCTATCCTCCAGGTGTGTATTTGTATACAGCTCTATATGCAGCCTTGGAAGGAAATCTGTATAAACAGATTTGTATTTGTGCAGGATACCAGTAAATAACTTAAACAGGACGAACAACTTTTTAATATAATACCATTATGCTATAAGCTTTGTTGTGAAAATTAGGATTTTTACCATTTTTTCAGATCATGACTGACTTTTCCACCTCTGATCTGTAGTGTAGTTCAGTGATTTGGTCTAAGTACACAAAAAAGGTAACTAAAAATACAGCAAGGCTTGACTAGTAATCTATTTGTAGACTTCTAAGAGCTGTCATGACTTGTCAGTCTTAGAAGAGAAGGTAAAAATTAGTTTTCCACCACTAAACAGAGTCACAAATAGCATTGGTTTCCTTGGAGACTTAGCAGCAGTTCTCAAAACACTGTACTTGCAGGAAAGGAGTGACTTGTAAAGATATGTTCCCTGTCCAAACTTTAATTAATCTCATCTCTTAATAATGTACATCCACATCAGCTGTGTGTATTTGGTGTTCACCTCATTATGCCCTCCTCTCAAGTCCTCCTTCATGGTTTATATATTATGTATAGTGCAAATATGTTACTTGCAAAGATTTTTTAAATTGCTTATAATGTGCAAAATTCATAATTCTATGGAAAATTATTTATTATTTTCCATAAAATACACATTTTCATTAATTGTTTACAATTATAAAAGTAACTATCAGTTCAGCAGTTGTAAGATTCCTGACATAAAAATAACATTGCAGTTGAAAAGAACATTATTACCTCCTAAGTAAACATCATGAGAATAAAACCTTGAATTCTCCAGTGAGGACAGAGATGACAAAAGGGCAACACAAACTGACAGCAAGAAAGTTCTGTCTCATCCTTACTCAAGGTGAACTGGTTGCAGTCTGGTGGGCCAGACACAAGTTTTTGTCGTGTTTGTCAGTGTGTGGATGCTGTCCTGCCCTCAAACACTGCTCCCTGTCTCCTGCTCCGTATGGTGTCAGGGAGCTTGCCATCTACCACCATTTCACAGTACTTTTACCTACTTTCAGTACCAGAGACAGAGTAGAAAGCCACATCATAAGCGATTCAAATATAAAGAGAATGTTTATATTTGTTGTTAAAAAGTGCATAGGTGTATCAAAGTGTATATCTACCCATAGCTATCTGTTCACTATATATGAGAAAAGCATAACATTATCTATAGGTGAACATATTCAGAGTTAAGGAGCTATCAGCGTGAAACTAAAAATATTCCAATTGCTATGCCTAATTATAACTGAAAAATTAATCACTGCAAAGTGTCTTCAACAGCTTAAGTAAAATGCAAGTAAGAAATTCCAACTTGGTAATAAACTGCTTTCTTGATATCACAACTGAAATAACTCATTCTCCATATACTGGGCACCAGAAATTTTTCAGAATGACAAAACAAGATGCTGTAATTAAATGGAGTGCTGATTAAAGTTTTATGGGCACACCACCAATCACTCAAAAGTTCTGATATTTCAGCATTGGAATTACACATTTATAAGTAACTATATACTCAAAGAAAGTATTTCATACTCAAAAGTCAAGATCATCCAATGAATGGCCTAGAAAGGAGAAAACAGATCTTGATATTAGTGGGAATTCAGCTCCATGTTGTATCACAATTAAACAGCATGCAACATAATACCCTTGATTTGGTCTGCTGTGGATCTCGCAGTCTAGGCATTAATTTGTCATCTTTTTTGTGTAAAAATCATTTCAGGTTAGACTTTTAACACTATATGAGAGACTGTGTGCTCATCCCATAAGAAATCTTAGTTTGAGTCATCAGCAAACATCACATCCATTCCAATATTTCATAAAGTTTTCTCATCATTTTAGACTCTTATATTTCTGTTTAAGTATCAAACACATGTGCTTGTACATGCACTTTCTCTTTTCAGCACCTTCAGCTTTGCCTGCTGCCTTTCCCATAATTTACTGCACACGGGGCACAAGATTCTAAATACAGCCCTTGCTTACTGGTTGATTTGAACATCTATCTAATCCTGTGATGCCATTTGTCTCTGATCCTCATCAAACCTATATCTAAGCCATCAGAATACTGACTTCCTTTCAATCCCAGTATGGACAGCAGCGGGCGTGAATGGCAGTGTCTAACCTAGGGTGCCATGAGCTTGCAAGTATTGTTCACATTCAAATCACTAGAGCTGAACCTGACCCAATAGTTTCCTTTAAGGGGCAGATTCTAAACAAAACCATTCCTCTTTTCAGGTCCAGTCTTAATGAAGCCCCTTTTCACCAGCTCAGCTCCCAAATGGTCAGAGATTATCATCTTAGGTGATAACCCACTGCACTAAGACAAATATATTCTGATTTCCTTTGTTCATTTTCCAGGAGTAAGAGTCACTCCTCTATGCTTCATTTTTTCACTTACACAAAAATGTAACTCTAAATAAAAGATGTCACCTCTGCCCTATATGTTTATTACCTATTATACTTAGGTGTAAAATTCTTGTCTTAAATCAAGTGGTTTCAGTAACTCATAGAACAGCCACCTCTTGAGCTGCCTCACATAGAAGCCACATAAGTGTCTTTTGAAGTGAATGATGGCTAAGGAGGCATGAAGTCTTGCAGTGCTATACATGAAGAGAAGGTGTGTGTCTGGGAAGACAAAATAAAGATGCTCTCACACCTGCTAGGTTCAGCAGAAAAGAGGGGAAAGGCCCCTTTATTTACATATGTCGCATTCTTATAGAATTCTCCACTACACAAGGGATTGGAGAACATGTCACTTCCTTCTCACTCCCACTGGAGAAAAAAGATGCTCATTAAAGTTTTCTTATTACAAAAGGAATGAAAAACAGAAAATACCGTTAAGTAAACATTGGCTACTATTTACATGAACTGTGTGAGAAAAAATTCTGACTCTAAGGTTATACAGAAGGCTTTAGCAAAAACCAGGGCAACAAAGGTGGAAGGTGGCTCCAGCTGGGAATAAGCCTGTCTTCTGCCACAGTGAGCAGAATATCTCATGTTGACCAGAGAAGCACTGAAATATCATTGTGCCTGTGGTTTCTGAAGCCCTCATGGGCCATAATTTTCTGTAGCATTTCAGTACACCTTGTTTTCATATTTCTTTTCCTTAGTATACTTTTATACCACTTCTGCTCTTTAAGATATATGTATAAATACACCAGAGTTCACTTTGCTGTACTTTGTGCATGCGGCTCTGGTAATGGGAGTTACACAGATGTTTCAATAGCTAAATATATTCTTGTGTGTTATTCATTCAAGTAGTCATTGTCTAATCAGTGGCACACTTCCACCTTGATAGCCTGTAATTATAATAATCTTTAGCAAAAATAAATGAGATGTTTTAAAACACTTCATATTTGGGAATACAGTGTTTTGGTATTTTATTTTAATCTTAGACCTGCTACTTGTAAGGACCCTCTTTGGAGTGGAACATAATTTTCTGAATTTTTGAGTCAAAATTTGTGTGCTGTTTAGACTATCATTTATATTTGCGTACACAAAGCTAGAGTTCTTAATTTGCTTACTATATATCCTTTACAT
The DNA here is from genome assembly GCA_013397175.1 of Platysteira castanea. Taxonomy (NCBI): domain Eukaryota; kingdom Metazoa; phylum Chordata; class Aves; order Passeriformes; genus Platysteira; species Platysteira castanea. The sequence goes on from VYXC01000513.1 coordinate 316,914, forward strand.
CATAAATGCACGGAAGACCTTTAGTTATAGAAAACATAATCAGATTTATACAGAATATTTTTTGTGTCTCCCATCTGTTCCCACTAACTTGCTGTAGGGTTGGCAAGCCAGTGAAAAGGCAATTTTCCCCTTTCAGTTTTTGAATTCCTACTGAGCTAAATATTTATAGAGTCAGTTTTTTACTCCTGAGTACTTCATGTGAAACTTTACTTTAAAATTTGGTCAGAGGTTTGCTATGGTTAATCTAAATGTGTCAGTTTCTGAGTTACAGGCAGTTGGAATTCTACTGGTAATATACCAAACATTTCTGAAGTGGTCTCAGTGGGAATGTTATAGGGCTTACATGAAAAACCCCCTGTTTATGGAAATGTGGAGAAGAAAGGGGAAAGGGAAGCAGATGGAGGGATTGGTAAGTCAAGACCTAAGGCTTCAAAGTATTTACAATATTCCCTCCAGATAATAGTTGAATAGCAAAATCATAGGTCTCTGTGGCTTTTTTTTCTGGGAGCTGAACTATTTTCTACTTATCCATAGCAGACTCTGGTTGTGATTTGAAACAAATAGATCATTCCCATTAATTATTGAGTTTTAAACTGCCTAACGTTTACTAAGTACTCTTGTGGTGCTCTTTATAAGGCTGTGTGAAGGAAAAAATAGTCATATATTCCTGCCAGTTTTGCCACAATACAAAAATTCTTTCCTAATTCCAAGTGTATTATACCAGTTACTCTCACAGCACCTTAAAAGCACAGATTCCTAATTGCATTACGGAGACAGAGGGCAAAAATTTAGAAGAAAAGTAGGCAACCATGTGCTCCCCTTGTTCTGTTCTTTATTCTAGCCTTCCTCTTTTTCTAACATAATAAGAGAACCCTTACAATTTAGAGACCAGTTGCAGAACAAGGGTGCACTCATGGCCATTTATTCTGCACAGGCACAAGTAGGAAACTGGCTGTAAAAGCAGAGACAACAGAGTTCATTCTGTGACTGTGATTGTGACTGAATTCCAAGCATTTCAGTTTGTGTTGCTTGAGAAGATGAGAAATAGAGGAAAAAGGTGGAATAGCGTTAGAGTGACTTTCATTCCAAAAGAGCCCATCAGTTGAGCATTATTTAAGAAATAAGTTTTAAGAAATCTGTCAGGTTTCAAGAGAGATCAGACTACTAGAAGCTTTTATCTGATGGGGAAGAGAACATGGAGATCTACTCCCATTACTCTGAAGTGAGAGTATAAGGTTCTTCAGCGCAAACTGGGGGGAAAATTTAATTACACTACTAAGGTAAAAGGAATCTGAATACACTGCAGCACAAGTTTACTATATGTACATTGCACTAGAATAACCTGCCAACTTTACATTACAGGCTACCACCTTTCCAGCAAAGGGGAATGTTCTTTGCATATTTCGTATCTGGTTAAGAGGAAGATGGCAGGGAGTAGTGCTAGAAGGGAAGGTGCGTGTTGGGAAGGTATTAAAAGTGAATTCCTCCAGGTCACTTCAATCTCTTAGGATGGCGATCATGGGAGAGAATTTTTTTTGAGGTTCTTTTTTGGAACACTGACACAAACCAAAGTGCTGATGGAATTGGTTAGGACACATATTAGGATACAAAGGTGGATAATGCAGGAACCATGCAGAAAGCTGGGCTGAATAAATTTCAGTGAAGCAGTGTGCACTTGTGGCCTATTAATGAAAGATGTTGCTGTGCAGGTAGCAATGATCGTTTAAGAGGAGGACATGGCATTTTCAGGAAAGCCAAGAGTCACCAAATGTAACTCAGATACAATCACAGGACAGGTCAACCAAGATACATGCATGATGACAGACAAATATTGCTACCACATTAAATGAGTTGCAGTTGAGATCTCATTTGGTGCACTGGGTATGGCAGCTTGTACAGAATAGGTAAAGACAAAAACTTGCCTATGAGCTCTTACATCAACACAGCAAAGCATCTTTTGAGAATTATACAGACTTTGGTTACCTGCCCACACAAAGGGTTAGTGGTGGACATGGACATGTAGACTCACACATCCAAGTGCACATAAACAAGCAAAAGACACTTTACAGTCAGTCACAAAGCCTTATCTCAAAACTAAAGGAATTAAGCATCTAAACAATTTTGATGCCTTTGAAAATAATTTTGTCCTTTAGGGTCTGAATAAATCTGAAAAAAAAAAAAAAAAAGGGATGTAATTCCTAGGATGCCATTAATAGACTTGTAACACTCACAGAAGGAAAAAAACATTACTAAATGACCTAACCTATTCCATTACCTGGAAAATCCTTTTAAACAAAACTGTTTCTAAATAGACTCAATTGATAGAGGTTCCAGCATTTTTCTCAGAGAATTACTACACAGTTTAATAGGTCTAATGCACTCTGATTTCTAGCTTGGGGTTTATAAAACCCTTGTATGCTAGCAGTCTTCTCCTTAATTTTTATATGCACCCAGCCAGTGCAAAAGTTGAACATTTTAGTGTTGCAAGGTTTCTTCTGACCAGGCCTGTATTTACACATACTATAAAAGCACCTTAAGACACTTCAATAAACTTAATATAAATTGTCACTATACACAACTCATATATGCAAATGAAGAGAAGTGATTTATATTAGAGTTTATTCATTGCATGACTTGGTTAATTAAAGTACACTTTTTCTTATTACATTTCATGGACTCCATTACTGTAATGGCAGGAAGCATCAAGCAGTGAGAGCAAATGAGCCTGGAGAGAAGTACATGACACATTTGAATCCTTTGTATAAGTACTATGGTTTTGGCTAATAGAAGACAATACATTGCTCCCAAAAAGGTCTAAGAGAGAGATCCAATACTTAAAATATGTTGATAGGTACGTAATGCCTTTGAATTTCAAGGATTGCTCTGTGTAAGCATATACACTTGTAGTATGCATCTCTATGAAAGCACGTCCAAACCTATCTTATGCCAAGAGAAAAATTTTACAGCAATGATACAGCACATGTTGACAATGTTTGCACTTATAAAATGTTAGTCAAATTATGTAATGCTTGGTAATCCTTAGTTTAAGCTCTACCATCACATGTTATGTGTTAAAACATATAGATTTCTTTTAAAATATAACACATTAAAAACCTGGCTTTTTAATGAAGTATGGATTTTATTCTTTCATTGACATAAAGAGGAAAAAATAAATTATACTAGGAACTAGGATTTTCCAATGAATCCTTGTGATTTACTTTTTACATGCTTCAAAACTGTCACCTGACACTAAGGGGACAAAGATATCTCTGTAAATTTCAACATAACCATATTAAAATAAATTTATCTTTGATAGGTTTCAGGTATTTCATTCTTAAATTGCTGATGAAGTAAAATATTCAATTGCTTATTCAAGTCGTTGGTGGTCTGAAATTTGTAACACCTGTCAACTTTTTACAACTGTGTATTATATGGGTTCTTCCTCAAGGTTCCTAAGAATAATTGTTTTATATTTAGAGCTTTTTTTCAGTAACTCAGAAACACCTAGCACTACTGATCTGTAAATAAATGATCACACAGAATCTTACAATAATCAAGTGAGAAGTAAAGGCTAATATTCCTTTTAAGTTATACAAAAATGAAAAACCTTTCCAAGGATCGTTCCAGCTTGTGCCATGGTCATTTAAGAGAATATCAGGTAACTGCAACATTCATGTTTATCCAAAGAATAAGGGGACGGTCAGACTATATGAAATATCCATGCTATGCCAAAATACAGTGACCAAATGCAGTGGTAATTTCTTTTAACATATAGTTTTAAAAAGGACAAAGTAAATAGATTATAAATGAGAGGTAGAAGGAATGGTTAGGATAAGAGGAGGGCACATTTAATTGGAGGTTGTTAACAATCCATTGCCTTAAAAAATATATAACAGTGGTACTTACTAATCTCTTGAATTCCATCCCCAGCCATGGTGTTAGGCACGTTCTGTATGTCCATTCCATACAGCTAGAGCAGCATACAAAAATATTGCACAGCTGTTTCTTTGCTGACAATGCCTAATGAAAATGGAAAATGATGACTATTTTGTCATCTATTTTGGTTTGTTTGAATTCTGGCTACATCAGTCTGAACTTACGTAGATACCCATGGTTCCCACCCTCTCAGGGAATTAGATGATCTGCTTAAAATGCAAATATTATTTTATTTTTTTAAAGAGGGAAGTGTTAAAAGTAATTAAGCATCTCAAATTTCTCAAGCAGATCAAATACCCTGGTTCAAAAGTACAGAAGAACGATCCTTATAAAGACTTCTATATTCTTTGTCACCAGGAAGGGATTGCCTACCTGAATCAAGGCCGGGTATATGAAGTGTACTGTGCCAGCCATCACTGTGGCTTGGCCATGAGAGATCCTAAAATCTTAAACCAGCTCTGGCTCATTCATCAGCAATACAAATTTTACTTAAATGTATATTTAGTGGGCCTAGGTACAACATTTTCTTCTTAAGCTATGTTTCTGAGTAGAAAAAACCCTCATTCTTTAAATAGACCTTTCCCATCAAGCCCATACGATTGATGAAAGATACAAATACTCCATAGAAAAAAAACCCAGCAATATTAAAATACATCCTATACATTTTAAGCCAAAAGGGCAGATTTTTAGCACATGAAAATTTACAGTAATTTTTCATTGCTGGTTTGTACATGATGGTAAAATTTCTGCCATCTGATTACTAATTAAAAAAACCCGAACAAAATCCAGTACTCATTCAAGGGCATAGGAAAAAAAATGCCCAGTGCATCATCCACATTGCCTCCAAAAATATGTTCCCCTCTTTAAAATGGTGGTGTTGCATTTAACCAGCTTTGCCAGTTTTGCATACCATCAAAATAAGGGTTATGAAATCTTACTTAAAATAACTGCATGCAGGAAGAAGGAAATAAACTACGATAATTTAATCTTCTTTCCTAAATGTTAACAGCAGTATAAAAATGGATGCTCTCATCCTTGTAATCAGTTGCACGGTGCACAAGGGCAGCAGTCTCTGGTGCCTCATCTGTGAACTAATCTTTCATTTCATAGCAGATCTTTCCATATCAAACAACACAAATGACTTAATTTGCATGACAGGATTTGTAACGGGGCAAATCTAGTGTCAAAGTCGATTAAAGATTACACCGGAGAACTATCATAATCAGTACTCTAATGAGCCTAAATAGTACATGTAAAGTCTCCCCTTTTTGCCATTCCAGTCATGTATAAAAGGGAATGTGTTTCTTTTCATCGGTGAGCCAGTCCTTTGGTTTGCACATTACGCCCTACGTTGAGCTAAAGTCATGTCAGTCTGGTTTCAGAGGGAGAGAAAGGGAAATAATAAAGCAAACATCACTTCACAAATGACATTGCTTGGTATAAGCCAACGTTTGAAGCCCTTAATTCTTCTAATCTGCAAAATAGTCAATGCTAATGGGTTTTTGCCTTTGTGAAAGCTGATGCATAGAAAGAAAAACTTTAATGAGCTGCCTGGGTTGTATGCTTACAGATACCTGTCAAATGTCTGTCATCTTAGCTATCGTTGAGGCATTATAAAGAAAGTAAGAAGGAAGGAACGACAGTATTTGTACAAGCATTTTCATGCTAAAATGGCACAATTTTCTTCCTGTCATAATTTCATTGTATCTGAAAGTCAGAAAAGCTTAACCCTTTCAACAGCACATCCTGCAGAGAATATCACACATAATGTTTGAATTGGCAGCTTTAAAAATAGCATCACGGTTTTGTAAACAGCATTCTCTCTTAAATTTGTTTCACAAAACTGATTTTTCTGTACCTTAAAAAAATGTGTCAACAAATTATTGGAATCAGTTGCTGCACTTTGGGGAGATTAGGAATTTACCAATTGTAACAAACCCTTAGTGTGAGACTCTGTCATCACAATAAATCCCTCCTGAGTTCCTAATTTCATACCCCTTTTGTCTTTATGCTGACAATATGAATAGCCAAGAAGCCAACAAACTCCCTTATTCTTGCTTTCGTATTTATTTAAACAAATGGGAATTTGAATGCAACTTATTAGAAACACACCTACTAACTCTCCTATCCTAAGCTGTATTTATGATAAGCCAGTCTTGCTTTCAGATGTTTACAGTCAGTGTGAGAAATTGTCTATGAACTGAAATCATGTGTTCAGAAGTCTCAGTCCAGGCGAGCCTATTAGGCTATTTTTCATTCCAGATTTATCATCCATCCTCACTATTTTCAAATAATTCAGGCATCCAAAGCATGGATATTTCTGTGCAGACCTATGTTTCCACCAGTCCAAGTACCAACCTTCAGCATGACGATGAGCACATTCTCTAAATGTGGATATTCACATTTGGGAGTCAGGACCAAAGAAGGCACTTAGGTACATGTTGAAACCTGTTCATGCACAGAGCTTTTTGTAGACTCGGGGCCTTCATTTGGGTAGAGGACGTACCAGAATATGCAGACAAGGAGTTTTGTGTTCGAGGAACACCTGCCGAGCCCAGCAGAAAGCATGACTAAGGGTTGTGGTGGCAGGTGCTCTGCTTTGCTGTCTGCCTCTGGGGAAGTCACTTACACTCAGCATTTCAGTATCTACAGTGTAAAGCAGGATAAATGTTCTGAGGACTCTCTCATGAGTGCTTGGAAGCCTCATTTATTCCTGCCTGCAAGTCATTTTGGTGATATTTTTGCTTATTCTATCAAGCTGTCAGTGTCAGTACTTCAGGGAGGCATTTCTGTTATTGTTCTGTTATGTCTCTGTTGTTGTTTTTACCTGTACTTGTCAATCCTCATTCTGGGGTCTGCAATACTGTGTCAAGGTGTACTAAGGCATGACACACTTCAGTGCATCTTAAATATTCTTAAAAGCCCTCAGGCTCTGGCTCATACGCTTTCATTGAGCCATTACAATCCAAATAAAAGAACTTTAATGAGTGTATTGCATCTGTATTGCTTCCAAAGGACTCACTGGGAGCTCACTGACAGTATCTTTCATGCTTCTGACGCAGGTGAGGATTTCAATGGAACGCTGTTTTTCCCTTGCTCTCTCTTTTTTTTCTTCAAACAAACTCACATAGAGAAAAAAAAAAAAAAAAAACTAGCCACAAGGCAAAATGATTTATATGGCTTAAAAAATTTGAGATTAAACAAACAAAACTAAGGAATGGTAATTACAGCTGAACTTTTTCACCCAAACTGCACTGGGTGAAATATGTGCTGATGTCTCCCAAGTTCTGCTTATCTCATCTAGAAACATAATGAGAACAGGGAATCAGTAGATTTAGAGCAAAAGAGCTGCATTACCAGTAAACTTGTTATTCTTTTACTTAAGCTAAAGCTTACAAGTGTAACATTCCTAACAACTCTCAATATTTAATGTTATTGAGTGTCAGCAATTCCCATACCAAAAGAGCAGCAAAACGAATAGAAAGATTGCTGCCATAGTAGGTGAAAGGAGAGGAGGTTTCAACACAGAACTGGTCAATCTAATATTTTTTTGCAATTTTATGCTTCTTCGTTTAATTTTGGAACTTTTCAGACACTGTATGGAGAGGAATCCTCTGACAGAAGGGAAGTACAGCTCCCTCTAAGGTCCCTTTAAAACCACAGCATCCTGCCAAACTATCCCAAAACAAGGAGGGGCAGGGGTGACAGAAGCATCCTAGTGTTTTCCCAGAGGTGATTGTTTCAGCCCATCAAGGCGTTTCTTCTCAACCTTGCTGACAGTCGGAATTTTTTCTCCTGGTGTGTGCCGGGCACAGGCAGGCAGGGAAGGAGCCCAGTCTCAAACCAGACCAGACCTGACCTTCCAGCACATCCCCTGCCGGTCCTCGGAGGAGGGCTCCTTCCACACGCCAGCTGTGGTGGTGTGGCAAACACACCTACACGGAGGGGAAACATGTACTTGTTAATCACTCTCTATTTAAGCTTAAACATGCCGAGCGCTGAGTGATCACTCCTGACTGGAAGGCTCGGTACTGCAGGCACGGTGCTCGCACCACCATCCGGAGAGCTGAACTCCGAGGGGTTAGAGTACAAACATAAATAACATACATTAGCAGCGCATGTTTAGCTCGGACTTGGATTTCATCCACTTTCAGATATGAATTATTCATCCCCCATCTCCTTCCAATTGTTCTTTTAATTCATATCGCAGTTGTTAAAAGGTTAGAAGCCATGTTCCTGAATAATCCTTTACTGTTTCCTCTTGGCAATTTGCGCCCAATTTTTGCAGATTTCAAGGCTCGGCTGTCCCCGCTGCAGAGTTCATTTTTATTGCAATTCCAGGCTAGCCTTTTCCCCCCGAACACTACCTCTCTGACCTAGCTGCTGTACCTCTGATCCCATGCACCCCAGAAGCTGTCACAAGTCTCCCTCCTTCCCAGGAGTTGAACACACAATAGAGAATAGGCCCTGGCTGTGAGGTTCAGCAGCCATTAACCCCTACCAGCTGTTCCTGCAGGGAGCCTTCTGTGGCTGAATGTCCTTTCTCTGCGGAGGCCCTCATTTCCACTAATCTAACTATTGTTGGGTAGGAATGCTGACAGGAGAAAAGAAATTTTTCTTGTGTCCATGCAAGTGTGTGTATCCATGTGTAAGTGAAGGAAGAGTGAAGGCTAATTTCTATAGTAGGCATGAATGGAAGGATTGGGAAAAAAAACTAGTTAAAATGTGTTTACTTGCTTAAAAGGCTCAGTCAATTTAAATAATTTCAGTAGTATGCTCTATTTTGGGGGATGGGAAGAAGGAGGAAGCAAGTTACTATTATCATTTTATGCAAAAGCCGTTGAGAGATTCCCCTGCATTTCCTAAATTCTTCTTAAAATGGGAAAAGAAATAGGACAAATGTACGAATACCAACTACAAAATGACAGAAATGCATAGCAACAAAATCTAATATTTTTAAAACCATGGACCTGAGCATCCAAAGATTTACCTTTATTTCACATTGATTACCCATTTTCAGTAGACTGATGATTCAGGCTGTCTTGAAATACACAAATGTTTACCAGGTTTTATTAAAAATTTGGGATTTTGTACTAATACTCTCAAAAGGGGAAAAAAAAACCACTTGGGAGGAAAAAAATCATTTGCTTTAAATTATCAGCATTTTCACATAACCAAACTGAAGTCCTTACATCTCTCATAATGACATCATCACTAATCAGAATTTAAACTTGCACTTTAAAATATTTTTATGCAACACTAGTAGACATAACATCCTGAATCATAAATCAGTGTTAATGATGCTTTTTTTTCTGAACCACACAGGTGAATGAAGTAAAAAAAAAAGTAATTAACAAAAAAGAAAACTATTTTATTTGCTAGAGAAGGACATGCCATTTTAAGTTTCAATTAATTCATCTTTTTCTCTGAAAAGATTGATAAGAGAAGCTATTTTGAAATTTAGTGCTCCATTTTATCACCTGATAAAGTTCAACAAAATACAACAGTTGGTCTAGTTCAAATCAAATTAGAAATAATTCATGTAGAAATATATTTTCTGGGCAATTAGACTGTATCGTAGCAGGGCAAATGTCTGATATAATAAAGCTCTACTTTGCATCTGTTCCTGTGTCTAGACGGCTGCAATTACTAGTCCTTACAACAGCAGCGGCAAGATAAAGCACTGCTTGCAGGTTATAGCTATTAAAATGGAACATTTTCTTTCTTTGCCCCCCTTTATTACCTAAATCGTTTGATTGTTATAAAATTTAATATAATTTAATGAAGTTGCACTTTCCTCATCTTCAATATGAACACAAACACAAATAAACAAACAGTAGAGAATTCAGCTCATTGTTTCTCCCCAGCATTAGCTGCCATGCACGGATACTGGTCTCATTGAAGTTAAATATGTGCAAATAATGCTTGCTCAGAACGCAAATGGCTGAAATTACTCTGTGGGTAAAGAGAGGACCTGAAGCCCCATGACTGTCAATTTGGCAACCTTCAAAAGCACTATAAAAACCCCACACAGCATAGTAGAGAAAGCATATCTCTAATTACTGTACTTGGCAAGAAGAAAGGCCTGTGCCAAAGAGGGTACATTTGTTGTTAGATAGGTAAGTTTATATCCCTAATAGAAAGAAAACCATAGGTTAGGCAAATACAAAATGAAGGCCATGCACATCCCTGCATCTACAGGTTGAACCCCTACTGACATCTCATGGCACCAGCAGGAGCTCTGACATCCCTGCTCCTTTCCTGGAGGAGATGGCAGCAATGAGGAGGGTGTTCTGCATCAGCTGTGCTTCAGGAATTGTAAATCAACTAATATGGGGTTGGATGAAATCGCATGTGAAAGCAACGCATCCAGTCCTTGAGGTCACATGGAAATACTGCTTCTTTACAATTTTGGCTTATGGAAGGATTATTTCAGCAGGATTTCTGAAACTGCAGTTTTACACAGTTCATGGGCATAAACAGTAGTTTCTGGTGTTAATGAAACTGCTTTCTCCTTCAAATTCTCCCTATAATTACAGGGTTTCTGGGTTTCTAAGCAAACCTGAGCAAATTTTAAGTAGGGCTTTGTTTAGACAATCTAAGATATTAAATCATAGTCTTGAAACCCTGCAAAGAATCAAGCACATAGCAATAAATGGTATTTGTGAAATATTTCATACAAAGAAAGACATTTATTGAAACAAACACAGGCCTCTTGGCTAATTTTGAAAACAGCCAAAATGCAGAATGTGTTGTACATTAAGGAGATCTGGTGGTAGTTACAGGCCTCCAGATACAGCTTTCACCAAAACATGCCAAAATTGACAAAAAAACCAGTCCTACAGGAGGAGTCATCTACTTGTGGCTATCCTTATTCAAAACTTTTTCTTATCATATTCACTCATTAGGTGGAGACAGCATCTATGTTTATATGACAGACCTTCAAGAGATGCTTTGGTGCCATACAAGAAATTTTTTATGCTGTTTGAAACAAACTAAGTTCCTTGACTTGGCCACACTCAGATGCCAGGTATGTGTCTAAAATCTTCCTGCATCAACTTCTCACAGGGTCTTTCAATGTCTAATCTGTGTGCTGTATCTCACCTTGGTTAAACAGGCTGTCTTGTTGAGCCCTGAGATTTCTCTTTAAGGACAAATGTCATTTGTAATATAGATCATGTTTCAGATGGGCCAGAGCTGTCCTCATCTAGCATACAAAAAGAGGGCCAGAAAATTCTGTAATCCTGCTTGAAAGAAAATCACAGACTGTACTTTCTAGTATTGGTGATTCTGTCTGCCAAGTAACTGTCTTGACCTGACCCACTAACAGTAAATCAGAAATAAAACGGCCACCCAGTATTTGCAAAGATACGACTTGTTTTTTCATTCTCATAATGGCTAGTTTATCATGAAATTAACTTCCTGTCTAAGAAGCTGGAGTTCCTCTCATCAGTATTCAGAAAATGGTGACCAACCTTTTGTTCTACCTGTGACTGTAGTTTCTCACAGAGGGAAGGTGTCACAGAACGAGTGTCCCGCTTCCAGGTTCTCAATGCCAATATGCCACATCCCTAAAAGGGAGGAACACTATTCTAGAGATATCCAGTAAGGTCATGATACTACCTAATAGCGCCATGTGTTACCTTCACCTTCACTTCATGTGCTGCAAATAGCACAGAATATTACTTTGGTAAAATATTCAAATAATATAATAAAGAGATCCCTTTGAAAATATTTACCAATATTTTATGCTATATATTTCATGAAAATTATATAATCTGTAATGCAATTGTGGAAAAATCCAAGGAAAATCACTGTGTCAGAATCTTAGACTAACTTTTTGCATGTTCTTACTTTGTCAGGATAATGTGAGTGTAACACACATCAATCTGCAATTAACTTGGAATTCCAGCTCTAAGGTATGAATTTCCCCAAATATATAATTCCAGATCCAAATGACTGCTTGCCTCAGAGGCTCAGACTTTGATTTTTAGTTCCGTCTGTACTCCGAAATTCAGCTCTTTGCGCGAGAAGTTGTTATTTGGCAGCAGATGAGCGCCCAGCTATTTGCTACCTAACTCCTCACCCTTCTGAGGTCTGCCTGCAACTGCCTCCCCCTGGTATTTCACCTCATGCCTCCAAAGTGTCACCTCACAGCCCAGGTTACTGTCACTGTTCTGCAGCAAGAGTGGGAAGGAAGGAAAAGGGTGACTGTCCAGCTCACTGTCCAGAAGAACAAGGGTCACTCGGGCATACCTTGAGTGAATGGTTTGGGTGATGGGTATTTTCCCATATAGCTGCAGTACTATACGAGAGTATGGCTATGGGATGGGTGAGATCTCTCCTTAGAAGCTATGCCAAGATCATCAATAGATATTGAAAGTTAACATATTGAAGAAAGCACCAGGTTTGCATGATCTGCCCAAAGGCAAATAAAAATTACTGTGGTATGTGCTGCCACCAGATCAATGACAGCTTAGGATGATCAATACATGGGCTAGAAGTGAGGGAGGAGTCATGAAAATTAAAGTCTGCCTAATTTCTGACTGAGTTGTTGAGGTGGGAGTTTGCATATATTAGGAGGAGGTGTGGACGGGTTGGTCACTTCTGGAAGTTGTAATTACAGTGTTAGCAAACTCCCTGACTGTGATTCCTCAGATAGAAACAGAAAGAGGAGGGAAGCCTTGGCTAGTTTTTCAACAAGAGTATTCCTCTAGTTATTGAATTGTCTGACTGACTTCTTACAAATCCTGCCATCCCTTCCCCAGCTCTGTTTCACTGACTGATATTTGGAGCACAGCATTTCCTTAAATATAATTTCCATTCAAGAAAATAATGTTTTATGAAACACTGACATGTCAAATTTTCAGGAGAAATCTGAACTCAAATTGTGCTTCTGTGCCTTTTTTATTTTAACAGAGGATGTTAATGGATTTTCAGTCATGAGGTTTAGAAAGATGACATTAAATGTCACTTGATGCCGAAGAAAATAGAGAGGCTGTTCAAAAGGAATTGCATGAAACCCAAAATTCTCCCTGTGCTGTTTTCTATCAGGAATTCTGTTATTTCATTTGGCTTTTACATATTTAAACATAGTAAGTAGAAAACCAAAGGCTGTTTTTCACAGACTACTGGCCTGGTATCTGTGTTTTAAGTAAAAAGTTCTAGCAAGACACAACTTCTGGTAAAGTATCTTTGAGAAACTGGGAAATTTTGCCCCCAGAGTATTGCTAGATGATATAAAATGTCATTGAAATGTACTATAAAATATTTTCTAAACACTAAGCTAACATCATAGATAAAATTTCTAGCTATGACATACATTATTTACATAATCTCTTGAGCAGAAATTCAACCCTCATCTATTCCATCAGTTCAGAGAATGTGGATGTTCTCTGTGCTCACTTGTTGCAACTGTCATTTCTTTTTAAAAGCTTCTGAAATATAACCACAAAATCATATTTAAATCTCTTCTTAAAAGGAAATACCCACATACCATCTATAGAGTCATAATTTGAATTTACTATGGATCTCAAACTGCTGCACTGACACCCTCCTCCTTAACAATCTTACTGAAAATCTCTGCATACTTTTTTCCATTTGTCACTTTTAGAGAGCCATCTTTCAAATCCATGCATGCAACTCTTTTCACAACCCGACGTCCTCCGGAGACTAATAGTAATGTGCTGGATATTTGTGAATCAGTAGTTGGAGCTAACAAAAGTTTACAGCCAGATGTTTTCAAATAGCAAATAAGTTTTCAAATAAGAAACCTCCCGAGGCTATAGGCAGCTCCTACGTGGAGAAGGTCTGGAGATAAAATGGTAGTTTTTACCATTGCTCACTATGAAGTAAGTAGCTCCCACTCCTCCGGGAAGATTTAAAATAGATTTAAAACAAACTCTAAGTTTCATTTCTGAGCGCTGAAATCATAACTAGAGACTAACTGACCACAGAGATGCCTTAAATATCCTTTATAATGTTAGTGTCAAATAAACAATTCTGTTTTGCACAACAGATCAAGAGATACAGGTCCATTAGGTGCCATCTAAGAAAGAACTACACAGTTCTTGCTACTCCTAAGCAATACAGCATTCCCTAATGTGTCAATAAAACCACATGACAAACCACAGAGGGTACTCCAGACACACACACACACACATACACACAGTCATGTTCTTGATAGACATTAATGAATATATAGATTACGGTCTTTTGTAGCATAACTTTATTTGCTAAAATGGTGATGGTATTATGCAACTTTTTTTTTCAGGTCATGAACTCATGGTTGAAATTTCTTTGTAAAAGTTTTTTAGTCAGATGCTTTACGTTTCAAATCTCTACTCTGAAATATCCAGATTTTGTATTCTACTGAAATTTTAAAGTGAAATGTATTTAGAAAATCAAACTGAATAGAAATTCGAGATTAAAAACAGGGGACTTAATTTTCTCATAAATCAGATCTTCAATTCACTGTTTTATGCTAACACAGAATTACATGCAAAAAGTAATGCACTTCCAGTAACTATTTTTTTATTTTCTGTTTTTTCTGACATCAATAAACTCCTGGGAGCTATTTCTAGTTGTGAACAGCAACTGTCGTGTCATGTGAGAATTTTGGATTTCAAACAAGTTTCCAATTGTAAACGGAAAGCCTCGATTTTTCAAATGTTCCAAAAATATTATAAAGAATTAAAGTGCATTGGGACACAATGGTCTGCATTAAGAAATCCAAAACATTTCACTTTGATTTTGACTTTTCATTTGGAGACATTGGGATTTAAAGTATTAAAGTAGTTAATATTTCAAATCAAATCCCATAAAGTTTATATTTTCAAAATGCTTAACAAAGCTGGTTTTAAAAATTTAAGTGCTTCTCTCAAAATATTTTAGAGTCTGAAAACACCATTTCCCTGGGTTAATTTTATCACTTCTGAACTTTCTAGTAACTGAATTACCAGGTCGGAGAAATTATTAATTTTTTTAAATTTTTTCTTGTTTTTTTTGGTCATCAGAAGTACTAAATAAAAATATGTGCTTGTACTGCTGATCATAATTCATTCTGAACACACGCAAGATAACAGGCCAAATTCAGTTTCTGTTTACACTGTCTTAGCACCATGAAGTTGTACTGCTGAAGCTGAGAGACGTTAGCAGTCATACAAGAATTCTCCTCTGCTGATAAACCTCTGTTAAAAAGAGAGTCTCGGGCTCTGAACAATGCTGAAACTGGAGATTTCTGGGATGTGTATGACGATACACAAGAGGAGCATTTTTCAGCACACTGAGCGTGCATGTGTATGGTTGGGTTCCGTGGTCTGACAGCATTGCACAAGGCTAAGCACACACTCAACCAACCAACCTGTTTTACCCCCATGGATCTCTTTGTCTGCCTAAAGTCCATGGATTGTTTCCTCCTGATCATGGATCTGGCTTGTTTAAATTTTCTGCCATTATTTTGACCAATAACACTTTCCTATAATGTGAGGTTCAAATATTACCCCATATGGGAAGGTTATGGGACTCTTAGCTGTCCACATTCATATCATCTCTGCTCCCCATAGCCCCCTTTGCCCATCCCATGTACCCTGCAAGCAGAGAGATAGCAAGGCAGGCAGAAAGATTCCCTG
>VYXC01000513.1:334979-362712 GCA_013397175.1 Platysteira castanea
GACTGTGTCGCAGCTCTGTTTCTCTGCAGTGGTCCATAGTGTAACACCAAGAAGAATCCTGACCCTGCATAAGACTATGCAAGGGCAGCTGAGGCTGAGGAAAGATGATGTGACAAGTCATGGTGGGCACCCTTTAAAATCTGTTGTCTAGCGATTTTACACATGATGTCCGGCTTAAAAAGCCCCTGCATCAATCTTGTCCAATTTAATTTGATAAACTAAGTGTGGATAAGGATTAAATGAGAATTTTGTAATGGAGAAAACTTGTTCTTACTCTTTAATCCATGAAAGATCTTATGAGGTAAACCACATAAAAATTTAAGCTGTTCCTGTGGAAAACAGTGTTACTTCTTTGTTTTGGACTTTGTTTTAAAATTAAGTGTTGTCCTAAGGAGTAGATTCCATATATATATAACTTTTACTGCCAGCACATGTATACATTTTACTCAAAATGGATCACTTCAAAGAAACCATTTCAGAAAGTTGTTGTAAAAAGTGGATTTATTGGATGTAATTTATTCCTAATAGTGAACCTGAAATCCATGTTTTAACAGAAGCATGGTATTTTACACACATTTGTATTGTTCTTCACAGAGAATTTTTTCATTCCTGGAAGAGGTGGTGAAGAGTTAAATCGGACGTGATACAATGCAACACGAAGGGGAGATGTTCAAAAGCCTTAAGAATTTGTGATAATGTTGGCATACTTAAGATCCTTAAACAAAACAAAACAAAAAGGAATGAAACTAATAGGACTAAAATATGAAAGGTTTATTTTTACACTTACCTGCAGAAAGTAAAAAAAAGAATCATAAACAGAGCAATTGTCTCATATTACATTGATATCAGCAGGATATGTAATAGTCTTTACAATTATTTTTCACCTCGCTTATTATATGCATTCACAGAATATGGTATTTGAAAAGAAAAGCTGAAGAAGGTTTCACTGTAAGCTGCAGAGTGAATAGCTGAGGTATTATTTTTTTAAGAATAGGACGTGTTTAGAAAAAGGACACAAAAGAATTACAGAAACCTTGGACAGAAATTGGCAACTAGAACTGAAATCCGGAAGAGCGGCTGAGAAGGAAAATGTAGCTTACCATACACTGAAAATAATGTGACAACACAGGAATTCCCAGAGTGACAATTGGAAGACTATAACGATACTCTTTAATTTTTGTAAGAGGTAGTTTTGCAGATACGCTCATAACATTTCATAACATTAATTTATAGCTTGCACCAGTAAGAAATAATACAATGTTATGTTAATTTTCTATTCTAATGTCACCTTCCTAACAGAATACTGAAGTTGTGCTGCTTGAGATAGTCGAGATGGTTGTCTATCGATGTTTGTATCACAAAGACTGCAAAAGTAGCCTGACTAGGATGATGGTATGTTGCACAATTCAAGCCAGGATTTGCTCTAAGATTTCCAGGCTAATTATCTACAGTCTGACCTAATCAATCAACATCAGCATTAAATATCCAGTGAATAATACACCAAACTGAATAAAATATGCTGGAGTGTTTTTCCTGGATTCTCTCACTTAAATGCTGAGATATTCTTCTTCCAACACAAAATAAATATTTACTGAATGAAAAAACAGTAAAAGAACATTAGGCATCTCTATCAATAGCCTCTCGTCTTGCTCTGTACCTATGTACGGAAATTTAAAATAAACACAATAAGAAAAATCAAAAAATATTGTTACAGAATCAATTACATTTAAGACTGAAAAAGTGTCCAATAAAGAGTGCTGATTCAGCTCCAGAATAAATGTTAAAGGTGCTGTGTTTTAGCAATTTTATGTAGACTGAATTATAAAACAGCAAACAGGCAGTAAATTTTGGATACTTATAATTAGATTTTCAACATAAGAGAAGTTAAGCTCTGTATGTAAACGGCATTATTCAAAAGCCTGTCTTGAAAAAGAAAATTGCTGTTTGACAATTCTATAGAATATTCAAGAAAGGTAATTATACTGCAGTGGCTGTTAAAGACGCAGGTGTTGAATATAGTCACTGCTTCAGCTTTTACAGAAAACTATAGAACATGAAGTGAAAGGAGACAATAACATTAGCATGGTGAAATATTCACCTCTGCAAGAGGATTTTATATTATCCTTTTTTATAGATATACAGAAACTATGAACTAGCCCCCTTTCACCCCCTTAGGTCTTTAGATTATTTGAACCCTTTCCACTTTCTTGCCTGAAAAAGAGGTAAAGCAAAACATAGAGAAGGCCCTGATGTAAAATTCACCCAGGCAAAACCACAAGTGAAATGAAAATGGCAAGAAACCAGAGTGCCTCGTTTTTTAATGAAAGGCCACATAATTAATCTGGAAAACAAAAGTGATTGACTAGCACCAGTGTGAAAGAAATGTACTGACTGACCCCCAGCGACTACACAAGTGCTCTGTGTCACTGTTGATCCACAGCTAACTGCTTTCTGAATTGCCTGTCCTTTGATACAATGCACTGCTCAGAGAAGCAGGCTAAAAATAAGTTCATTATTAGAGTTACACTTTTAATTAAGATGTTAGAACAATCAACAAGCGCACATGAAACCAGAAGAGATGACATTTGGAAATATCAAACCTTTTTAAGGGGTGCACTGTGATTATTAGTCGTTACATTCAAATAGCAAAGGAAAAATTCATCTGCTGGATAAAGAATGCCTTTCATCCAGCTCTTAGAGCCAGGTTTACATACGGACTTGCATGTGGTGACTCTTGACTATTCTTCACTTCAAAATGCTCCACACCAGAGGCAGGAAACACAAGACAGATTTCAGAGCCTCGGTTTCTTAAGCAGGCACCTAGGAGATGCCACAACTCTGCACAGGCCACAGCCTCAGGCAACTAGCAAAAAAATCCACTTTTCCTACAAATCCAGGGGCCAGGTTGCACTTGCTGAGCAGCAATGTTGCACAGTGCTGCAAGGGGCCAGTCTCCTGCCTCATGACATCCAGGTTATCTCTGTGGAAAAGACAACCTGGTTGACACAAGCAAACACCGTGCTTCGTAGTGGTTAGAGAGATTTCATGGGAAGCAAATCCTAGATCCCAGCCAGCCCAAATTCATTTCCTGCAGCAATGAAACTGCCCAGGCAGCCAACTGAGAGTCAAACTATGTTCTGAGTTCTTTGAGGAGACAAGGATAAAAAAGCCAGTAGTGAGGAAAAAAAAGGAAAGGGAAAAGGCAAAACCAGAGGAAACAGGTATTTCTGCTTGGACTGGGAAAGAGAGCAAAATAATTGGGTTACAAACAGGCTTAAAGAAGATACAAGCACAGAGATAATAAGAGATATATAGAACTTCTTCTACAGAATTCTATGAATGTCCAAGGGTTTCTGGAAGACTTTTTCATATATGTGCCTAAATTGTCCTTACATTGCAGCTGCTTTAATTGCTTGAGGCACAGGCTTGATTATTTTTCTTGGGAAAATTACACAGAAAAATTTATGAATTAAAAGGGGTGTGTTCACCTTGCAAATCAAACTATGAATTTGTTAGAGATGTTTTCAGCTGATGAGACAGCTTCAGGCAACTTCAGTTGAAGACCCCATGAGAGGATGAAGCATTTTCATTACATACATTGCTCCAATAACTTTCTATATGGTCGTACAATCACCAGTGTCATCACGGTAATGGAATGGTGCCCAGCAGCTAGCCCTGAGATGAATTTACTGAAAGCACCAGCTTTGCTGAAGAGTACAAATAAACAGGTACTTCAGAGAAGACATCCTGGGAAAAACAGAGAATGTAAATTAATGACAAAGGCAGCAAATTTCATTATGATCCCATGCTAAATGTTAAATGGGATCTCATCTGGGATAAGAATAGCTTCCTTTCTTGCTAGGAATGTAACTGAACAGGCAAAAAGGCTCCTGAGGTGACTTCTAATACCTTTCAAAGCTAGGAATACACACCTAGCAAACCAGCTCAAAAATGGGGAAATGGTCCACAGGACAAGGTTGTAAGCATGTTAAAGAGAAGCTTTATTCTTCTTAGACTTTTGTGGTTTCCTAATGACAAAATCTATGAAAATATATAAATTAGGTGGGTTCTGGGCCTCTCTGTTCTATCAAGAAACTTCAATCAGAAGAAGCAGGCTTAACCTAATGGCCACCATTACCACACTTCTTCACAGTCCTCTATTATGCAGCAGCCAACGCTACAGAATGCAAAGGTGAAGGGATGTTTTAGCTACACGCAAGAATTATTATATATCTTGACCTGATAAAAAGATTCTGATCACACAAAAGTATTGTAGATCTAGGTTTTATATCACTTCTTGTGAGCATGGAGTAGGTTTATGTCACAGAAGTAGGACATAACTGTAGGAACAGGACTGTGGGAGCCAGGATGATAAATACAGTAACTAGAGAACTCTGGTTGCTCACATACTGAGCACTGATGTAAAATTGCAGTTGTTGTGAAGTCGCTCGGGTACCTCAGTGATTATGGAAAGATTAACTTCTCCAAAGTGTGGAGGGGTTCTGCAGAGGCTTTAGAAGGCACAAAAGGCATGCTCTTTTTCCAAAAAATGCTTAATTGTACTACCACATGCTCTTTGAAATCAACTGGAAGTTAAGCACCTTAGTAACACTGATAGCATATCACATGCAGCCTTAATAAGTCTGGAGACAGGTAGGAAATGGAGAATCAAAACATTTCTTTCAGGACAAATCTAGGGAAGCTTCTTGGCACTGGAGAACAATTATTCTGCACAGAAGAGAGATTTTTCTAGTCATAAAAGTGAAAAGTAAAATCTGGAAAAAAATATCAATTTTATGTAGAGTGTGGGAGAATTAGAAATACATTTTCTTGTGGAGAAAAGAATGCCAAAAAAGTTTAAATTTAGTTAGCACTGGCACTGATGAGTAGGAACATGACTTTTGTGAAGTGGGAGCTGGACAAGCAGTGAAAACCCCACTGGAGATAAGGGTCATTGGTCATATTTCAGGTAAGCCACTTACTCCGTGTTTAATTTTACTACTACTTTGTAGGAAAGGCTTTTTCAAAAGATACTTAGTTTAAGCTCCCTATATTAAAGCATATATTTCTGATTTTCTTGCCTTTTCATATACTTAACAACATTTAACTACCTAAAATCTTTCCCTGTACTTGCAAAGGCAAACATCTTGAACAGTCAGTCAAGAAATGACCTGGTTCTAGTTCCACAGAGGTCCTACTTCCGGAGTACAAGTGGACCATTGCTCTGGCAAGGGTGGAACAGGACCTGACACTCACGGCGATGGCTCTGCAGTGTGTCACACATTATATGGCCTCTTGTACAGGCAGCTCTAACTGAGAAAGAAGCTGGATTGTAGAATTGCTCCTGTGATTACTGTCCTGCTTTACATAGGTGGAGAATTATGGGTTTGTGCAGGAGTGGAAAGAAGGATATGAGCTATTTTCCAGCCACTATTGCAAATGGCTTGTCTTAGAAACAAAGAGGTCCTGTCAGCAAGGAGGAGCAGAATGCAAGGAGCAAAGAAGACATTGGCAGGACTTCAATATGTTTTTAGAGTGCCTAATTTTTCTAGACAAATCCTTCAGGACTCCAACAGTAATATCAAGACAGGAATTACAGAAGCAGAGAAAGGAGGACAGAGCAAGGAAATCTCTCATTAATATACTTTTATCCCTATTTTGATATTTCATAAACGGACCTGCAATCATTAAATTATGTAAGTACTGTCTCTGGATTTGGTTGATTAATAAGAGTCTCCTGATGAGTTCTAGGTGAAGTAGTGTTGGGTGCCTAAGTGATGGCAAGAGAACAGATGAGTATCAAAAAGTGATTGTGAAGATGCATTTGAAGGAGAACAAGTGCAGCTGCTCTCTGTTTGTCATGTATTTCACAGAACAGAGAAAGAATCAGATGTCTTGGAAAACACATTTCAGACAAGCATTCTGGCAGCAACCAATAATGCATGGAAAAGGATACAGGCAACAAGGAAAAAGCCTGAGAAAAAATAACCTCCCAAGTCCCTTTCCTCCATAACATAAAACACCCTTCAAGAAGTGTGCTTGACAGAGGAATTTATTCCCCCACAAAGTTGTTTCTATTTTCATAGGTGCTGGTTTGGGTTGGAAGGGATCTTAAAGACTATCTAGCTCCAATCTCCCTGCCACGGGCAGAGACACTTTTTACTAGACCATGTTACTCAGAGCCCCATCCAGTCTGGTCTTGAACATCCCCAAGGGTGGGACATCCACAACTTCTCTGGGCAACCTGTTCCAGTGCCTCACCACACCCAGTGTAGGAATTTCTAATCTAAACTTACCCTCCTTCAAGTTCAGGCCATTCTCCCTTGAACTACCACAACATGTCCTTTTGAAAAGTTCCTCTCCAGCCTTCTTGTACGCCCCTTAACATAGTGGAACTTACATACTTTCTATCACTGTTGTCTTTTTCTTAGTGATTTTCCATTTTTAATAAGGGCTGACAGCAAAACTACCTGAAGCAACAGCTGTGCTTTCAAATGCTGGGGATTCCCAGAAGAGATGGAGAAAGTGCCTGTGGTTGCTATTTCAGCATATATGAGGCAAATGTTCAACACCTTTATTATGAAGCATGACTATGATTCATTTTGACAATGTTATAGAAACAACTTCTATCTCAAATGCTATCTCAAAAGGGTACCATATGAAGACATAATTTATTCAAATATGTAAAATATCAAAACTGTTGATTTACAGAGAGGCATTTTTCTCTTTTTGTGCCTTGATTTGAATGACAAATTGCAGGTGAAATCTGCTGGGGGCCAAGGACTCAACTGTTTCCCCAGGAGTGTCTAAAACCAAAGTAGGTTGTCTAAGAGAAACCTGCAAAGGTGGCAAGGATGTTATGATTCCTTCATAAAGCCACTAAACCAAGTCCCTCACAATAGCAGTCACTGCTGAAAATACCCCCTTGTTGTAGTAAACATTGCTTTTGAATTCACAAAATCAACTCATCTGCTGCTGTTTCAAATATTCTAGTAGAAGAGGAGATTCATGATACAGCATAAACACGTACATTGATTTACTGCTGCTATTCATATCCAAAAGGATATGGGTTCCAGCCACACCACAGATATATAACCACACCGCAGTCCTGAGGTTTCTTGGGATGGGAAGCACATGCAGCACACATACTGTAAAACATGCTCTCATTAATACTTCTCAGTATGCACAATCATAAAGAACATCAATCTGGTTACATTCTCAGATCAATCCTGCCCCCCACTGAAGTCAAAGGAAGCTAACCTGTTGGTTTCAATAGCACCCAGCCTTTTATAAATTTGCAGGCATTTATATGTAAGGAGCAGGAATTCACTGTAAGAAGCAATGAATTACTGCTCAAAAAGAGCAGTGAGTTCTTACACCTATATGCTGAGTGTTATGAAACATTGTGATTGGTGTACTTATTTCCACTAGTGTTCACAGAACAGCTGGGGATAAATTTCACAGCTTTGAAAATTTATTCCCAGATGTTTGATAACCAATGTATAAAATTAGACTGAGAAATATTAGATTGTTCAGTACAGTAACAAGACAGAAAATTATAAAAATATAAAATAATAACAAGACAGCTAATTCTGCCATAAACTACACCAACCCTTTCTATGGAGATTTCTAATTATAACAATAGATCTCATAGATCAATATGACAGACCCAGTAGAATAGACCATGTCAAAGTTCAGACTTTCCTAAACTCACCTTACTATTTTAATGTAAATTCCTAATTTTCTTATTTCTCTTTAAGCTTTTGCCATTGAGGCCAAGGTCTCAGTTTAAAATCATTTGGATAGCCATTTCTTGTAGCTCTTCTTTTGGATCTCTATTCCCCCATCCCAGAGCAACTTGTGTGCCATCTTCCTTTTCAGATGTCTATCACAAATCTATTTGATAGACATCCAAACATGGTTAAACAAAACCTCAAGAAATGTGCTACATTCTATCAATAACTGACACTTCATTGTAAAATTGTACAACAGCATTCTATTTTCAAAATGAAGTGCAATTCCTATCTAAAAATTTTTGCTCAGAACACTGGGATATGGTTGCACTAGCAAAAATTCAAAACCTTTAAGCAACCATAGACATGGTTGCATGTTAAACACATTAGGTGTCTTAAATTATTACCCTTTTATAAACAGATCCCATATCAATAAGCTCTGTGCATCTAGCCTCTTTCTATACTGCTTAATTTAGCTCGATCCAACTTGATTTTCTATTTCCATGGAGTTAATGGAAGTCTGACCGAAGAAAAAGTTAAAGGTCTCATAAACAAATCCTTGGTATAGCTGTAAAAACATCTCTCTTTTTGTACTTAAGGATATAGTTAACCCTGTCAAGAATTTTTGTTAAAAAGCAGCTAACCATCATTTTGATTCTTTTTAATAAATGTCTTACTATTGCCAGAGGAAATCTAGACTGGTTAAGTGTCTTGGCCCAAAGCCTACATTTCTATCACCCTATTTGCTATATTCAGAATGTCGGTATCAACTTTTGGATCAGTTACTGTTTATTTAGCTTAGTCACATGATGGAAGAACAGAACAGGAATTATTAAATTCATCCACCAATATCAGTGGGAATGCCAATTCAAATAATACAACCAGAACAAGTTTAATTTAAATAAGGTGAGTTTTGTTTTTTCTTGTAGTAAAAGAGTGGTTATTTGTGGTGGGTTTTTTTCTCCACAAAAATCTATAGATGTTTTTTCTGTTTATGCACTAAACATTTAGATCTAAAGTTAGAACTGATCCTCTCTAGCAAAATAAGCTCACAAAAATTCATCCTAAGTCCTTCAATTACATACAGGCACAGTTTTAAAACTTGGTCAAAGATGTCAAATGCTACACTCTGAACCTGCTGTGGGTAAATAAATCTTCACAGGTTTGATTGTCTAACTGTGGGAAGTATACACATATCAGAAGCTCTGGAGAGCAGGCAATCTGGAATGTACATGTACTGTCATTTGTTATGTGCATTATATACATAGCTTTATATATTTACTACATGTATTTATATTATATATTACTATTAAATCCATTCCATCCACTCAACTACAGGTGCATTTTTCAAGGACAGTATAAAAATGTCTACTATGATACAGTTTATAAACTTATTGCTGTATTTCAGTCACATTCAAAACATGTTTGAAAAATACACTTGCTCAATAACGCTTAGTTGGAGCAATTCTATTTTGATGGAGATTTTCTAACTTGACTCCCCAATTCAGCTGATCTAGATATGTGGCTTGGCAGCATAACCACTATGAAATCCTTTCCTATCACAAATGCTTATTGCCTTTGCAAATAACTGGCTGTCAGAGGGTTTGCAGATTTGTAATTCAGACAACAATCAGATCAGTGTTTATCTAACCCAGAGGCAGTTCTGTATCTGGGGCTACTCCCTGCATTTAGTTCATCATAATTTTCCTCCTAATGTGGAATGTTATTGTCTGGAGGAAGTTTACAGCTTTTTCTGTTTAAAAATCCAGATTACCTTGATGGGTGGCTTGGAAGATACCGCAGAATACCACATATCCTGTCTCTGCCCTGAAGGGGTTTTGGCCATGACCTCACCTTTGCCTGTTTTCTCAGATATAGCAAGGTCAGTATCTCTGCTAAAATCATGGAATCAGGACTTCCTAGGAACTTGGAGATCGGGCCATGCGTGTCAAGTACAAATCAGGCATCGGATTCTCTCCTAATACACAAGGATGATACAATCCACAATTTAACCTAAGTCCTACAAAAGACATTTTGACAGTGTGTGCCAGGGAAGCGATTTCCTTGCTTTGGATGTTCCTGGCCGTAGTCTTGTGGTAAGAACAGTAGATTTGGACAAAAGCTCAACATCTTTTGGAGTGCTATCATCCCTAGTGAGCTTTCTCAAAGTAAAATTTTTTTTACGTATAACCAGAAGAAGACCTGGGAGTTGACTTATGCCCCTTTCAAAGATAAATGTAGAAGAAGCACATAGCATTTCAGAGTTTAGCTGAACACATTCAGTTCTAGATACACTGAATGCAGGCTTTAAAAGATTTTCTATGCTTCTGAAATTCAAAATTCAGTGAGTACAGGAAAAAGTCCTGAAGGATAATTTTCAGATAAAATGTTACAGACTGCTTGATGAGATCACTGAAACCACTCTTTTAGCTCAGGTGAAGCCTGCTTGACTAGGATACAGATGGTACAACGTCTAGTCTCACCAATGGCCTCTCCATGAAAATTAATTAATTGGCATGTACTGTACTTTTTTAAGGAATGGGAATAAGATGTTTCATGACTATGCATTAAATGCTTGTTGAAGTCAAGAGGTCTTCTTTTTTAACTACCTCTGTTTCCCAGTCAACATACCCTAGAGGTATATAATGAAGTTGCAAGTAAATAGCATTTTAGTTATTAGGAATAGCTGGGGCGTGGGGGTGGAATATGGAAAATATTTCTTTTTCTTGCCAAAAAAGAAATGGGGTAAGAAATTTACATGGGGTATTTTTTAACTTGATCATTGATAGTCACTGTGTTGTTTGGGCCCTGATATTGAGAAGTAGAAACAGAAGCATGAAATGACCTGTTACTAACACTTAGAAGCTATTTCTACACTGAGAGTAGATGTGTAGAAGGGGAAATGACTGCTTAGAGATAAAAATAATTTTATATTTCAGTGTAACAGCATCTTATCCTATAATCCTGAGAGTAGCCTATACTCCCCTTAGCAGACCTGTTAACTTCAAGATGACTTCTTGTGCGTGAGAAGGTTGTGGGACTAAAGTGACAATGTATTGCTATTCTTAAGGAACAACCCCCTGTGCTCATACCCACCAGAACAGAGCAAGGCAAGTCAGCCCAGAACAGAGCTATGTCTACAGCAGCCCCAGGTGACTTCAGCTGAAGACTGTAATGGTCAGTTTTAGCACTGCTACTCTGGCGCAGGCTGTAAAATGTTTAAGAGGAAGCAGGAGAGTGGGAGCTGGGAGGGAGTTCAAAACATGTCAGAAAAGTCTTAGTAGACAAAAAAGAAGCAGAGAAAAAGAGCAGAAGTAAATTAATCTTCCTGAACTATATTACATAAGGGGAAATGCCTGGTAGTCGTTATTTGTTGTAACAACCCAAGACAAATGAGCAGTCGGTGTGTTAGTTCTGATGAAGGACATGCAAGAAAGACAATGGCTTTCCATTTTTAAGTTAATCAGTACCCAAGTGATGTATTTCTGAAAAATAATAAAATGGATTAATCAGGAGCTAGGGGAAAGAAGAGGGCAGACATTTTATTTCCACCACGTGTAGATGAAATATACATAACATAATAAAGGGCTGCTGTCGACTATCCGCAGGAAGAGCACCTGGAAGATTAAAGCTGTGGACATAACATTAACAAAGTACAGACCACACTGAATTAATGAGCACTGGAGATAGACATTCAGTGGAGTCTTAATTTATTTTCCTTTTCTAGCTCATCCTTTAAGAAAATGACAGTGTCTTCTTATCGATTTTACACTCAGAGATCAATCAGAATTGCCCTGACTCAGACAAAATTTACAGCACTCCCTGACAGTGCCTCGAGCATCTGGGCCTAAACAGACATTACAAGGAAGCAATATATCATGTTTGTATGTAGAGCTTGACATGCTTAAAAATAAGCTAATCTGTAGTGGAATTTCCTTCTTTTTGACAAGTTGTTCTGCCCAGCTCTTCGGCCCCTTGTTATGAATTTCTCTCCTAGCTCTGCTATTAATTATAACATGCACATAGGATTCATGTATTTAGACCCTGAGGGAGGTCATCTGCTCTGCAGTTTTAGATAAAATATAAACTAACAGATCACTCCTACTTAAACAATGTGGAATGTCACTCTGATGCACTCCATAAAAAAACCTAGAGGTGTTCCGTCAAGAGCTATGATCAATTCTGACAACCCAACAATATCAGAGCTAAATGATGGGCCTCTACATTCCCAAACAGCCCTCCGTGGAAATTGTTGCATCCGGAAGCTCCTTTGTGCAAGTAACTAGCTGTATTAAATGCAGTAATTACAGAAAAGACACAAGCTGGAGTGCTTAGGCACTAGGTGGCTAAGGTAACTTACTCCCACACTACAATTCATCTTGTACCCAGGGATTGCCTCCCAGCCGACTTTTTACACTAAAGAAGGAAGAGAGGTCTCTTCTGCACTACAAACCTCAAGACTAGACACTCCCTTCTAGGCTCAAAGGAGAGACCTGTTTTACAAAATATTTGCTGCATTTCACTTGAAGGAAAGTATCAAGACGAGAGTTGAGAAAGAACTAGCACGTATCTGAGAATGATTGAGGATCAGCAGTTTTTTCTAAATTTAAGTCTGTCATCTCCTTCAGGCAGCAATTTATTGGTCACTTCAGTAGTCAAAAGAAGCATTGAGGGACCAAGTGCTAAAATGTTTAGGGAATGTCACAAAACCAGCATATTTTTTTCGGTCTTTGTTTTTCTTTTCTTTTCTTTTTCAACTTTGATCATCTGACAAAATACAGGGTGGAGGGGAGGACAGTTCCTTTTAGACATCACATATTTTCAATATATATAAGAACAACCTATATAGGTAGGTTAAAATGATCCTTGTTGAGCCTGTCACAGGATCAGGAGACAGGCAAAAGAAGAAGCCACAGCGTAAAATTTCAAGACTTTGAAATGCTCTTATTACATCCTAGGTCATTAAGGGTCCTGCTCACATTTTGCTAAAAGATAAAGATAAACTCTTCTTATTTGTGCAAGCAGAACAGCTGTAGCCAAAGGTTTACAAATACTCATTATAGCAGAGGATTCTGCTGTTTTCCCATGTCCTAATTCTTCATGCTAGTGGAAGTAAAAACCTGTAATTTTTGGACTTGAAACAAGGTTGAAGAAACAAAACTGATACCAAATTGTGAGCAAGTTAAAATGATAGCTGACTTGCAATCCAAACTCTGATACACAGAAATATGACAACATGCAGAAAAGTAAATGTTACATGGTTTATTTACGACACCTCAGTATGATTTGCCCTCAAGTACTATGATAGTAAATTACTACAGTTTCAAAAACCAGTATGACGAACACTGATTTATTTTACATTTTCTCCTTTCCCTTCATTTGTGATTGTCTGACACAGTGGGAACAACCCTCAAGAAATTAGAAAGATATCATCCTGTGAGGGATATTGCACTTATTTTCCCTGCAGGTGTCTTTTTGCCCGATACTATCCTTGCCTCTTTTAGCCTCTGGTTATCTTCTCTTATGGGATAGTCTCATGCTACCTGGGGACCTGGCTGCTTCAGCATAAGCCTGAAAAGAAATCAGTATTTTCTCCCAGAATGAGGATAGGGACAAATTCTATATTAAATCAATTTTATTTGACTTCTGAGTTCGCAGGCACTAACATGGACATTTGACATGACCAGCAGATTATCTTGTAGAAATGGACACAGCACTGGCCTGGTCTTCCAAGAGACCACAAGCTCTGACTAAAGCCAAGGGCCTGTTTTTTAATACAGAAAAATAATTACTGAATAACTCTGCCAAAAAAGTTTGGGTTGAGGTTAAACATTTCAAATACAACTAGTAATCTAGGATGTGTCTGCTTCTGCCAAACTAATCTGAAATCTCTGTAAGGAAACTAATCTCGGACAATGTGGAGTATGCAAGCACAGAAAATCTGGACTGTTTAAATTGTCCAGAGCACAGGTCTCCCTCTGGGTCTTACGGCTCAGTTCTTGACTCTGACTCTACCTCAGACTTGTTAGTGTGTCAACAGACAGTTCATTGCCTAACTTTTGAGCTCTAAACATTACCTGTGTGAGCTGACCTTCCCCAGCAAACTGTGGAGAGAGGAGAGCTCTCTGGTGATGCAGTGCTCCTACAGCTTGAGTCAGGTGAGGGAAATGTATTCACCGGATTCCAGCCTCATAGGATCCTTTAAATCCCTGTATCCAAGATTCATAGGTACAACCTGGGACAGCAAAGGAAACCATGAACAGCTAGTTATAAAATTTATAATCATTTGCATTTCTAGTGACATCCTCCTAAGCAGCAGATGACGTTCTTCATGAAGTTTTAAAGCTATACGCACTAGAAAACCAGAAAACCTATGGTACCCTTCTCCCTTTATGGATAGAATATTTGGTAATTGTTTCTACTTTCTTTAATATTTTTTGTATGTTTTTCAAGCTGATTTAATTTCCCAAAATACAAACTTTTTACCTTAGCATTTAAAGAAATGTGTTATTGGAAAAGCATCATATACGCTATACAACTTGGTCAAGAATAAACTATAAGATTTTATGCACCTTCTAAAATTTCTTACACAGTAATACATCTCACCTTTTTTTGTAAACTGATGGTGCTCAAGGAAGGAATAACAAA
Organism: Platysteira castanea; assembly: GCA_013397175.1. NCBI lineage: Eukaryota > Metazoa > Chordata > Aves > Passeriformes > Platysteira > Platysteira castanea. The sequence continues at coordinate 349,361 of VYXC01000513.1, forward strand.
GACGTAATGCAATTCAACACTTCATAAAATTTAAATATTGCTAAATATAAGATCCTGAGGGAAATACTAGTTACTGCTACAGCATGTAAAACACACAGTGGAAATGTTTACCTTTCAATGTCCACATAATCTGTGTCAGAATCTCTTCGGTAGCAAAGGAAGGAATAGATCATATATTCTCATACCAGGTAGAACCCTGTGAGTTTTCACTAGTCATGCAACGAATAACAGGTGGCATTGCTGTTGCTGTGCTCTCTGGGGTCTTCTGCCACGCAAGCGACTGTCATTTCAGTTTACAGTTCAAATGCAACAACAGACCTTAGGCGGAGTGAATGTGCAGCTATTCATCAAAACTTTTCTTTAATACCCCAGTGAATTTCACCTGCCACCTGCAAAAGATGAATATTTCTGCCTGAGTTGCGAGAAGTACACGCATATCCCATTTCTTCCGTATACCTGAACTAGCTGTAGAACACATCAAGCGAGACACACCACATCAACCGGACCAAAATATGGAAAATTCTGAAAAATGTCCCAGTATTTGCTTATTCTGGAGAAATCTCAGCACCCCCAAAGCACAAGGTCAGAGATAGAGGCACTGGAGTAGTTTCCAATGAAACCTGTTGTACTTTTAAGAAAGGTCACAACTCACCAGGATCTCACCATGCCCTACAGCAACTACTCAGCAAGGGGGAAGAGACCTCAAATCACCAGCCTTTCAGATCAGGGCACTAGTCACCAGTGCTGCTGGCATTATTGGCTAACTACATCATGTAGATTTGCACTAGCATTCCCCTTAAATTCCAGGAATTCTTGCTGCTTAACTTTTTTTTATGTCCAGAAACAAAGGAACATGTGTACTATTTAGCAATTCAAAAGCCAGGAAGATCATCCAAAGGAAACTACACCATGTTGAAAAAAGGTATACTTTCATCCCTTGACCTCCTATAATCTCTTTCCTGAAATGTAGTTTAATTGACCAAGATATATTTAGTGTAAATTCATTGAAATGATGAATTTCAGTTTCTGAGACCCTGAGGACATGTGTAGGCAAAATTAGAGTCAATCTATAAAACCACAATACGGCAACACAAAGAAATTAGAGTGTGTTACTAGATTCATCAATAATTTGAGAGCTCTGCATAAAGATATTGAATACTCTACAAACCCCTAGCTCTCTCTCATGGAAAGGGATGCTGAAAGTGGGTTAAGAAAGTAAAATCATTATGGTTAAACACTTTGTAACATCAGTGTTAATATGTGTTAATGGTAGGAATAGGCAGTTCCTGATAAATTTTGGAGCGAAATGTGACCCATCAGGCTGATCTGCTCTGACCTAGACCTGCTCCTCTGAAACTGTGAGCAACAGCAAAGTTGCCCACTCACCTGTAGCAGGTTGCAAACAAACTATGTATCAGCATGAATATTTAGTTCAAAAATCTGAGCAAAATGCTTACAACCTGAATATGGGTGATGAATTTAGTGCTACTAAAACTGAATCATAAAAACAAAAATAGCAAACTTCCAGGATTTTCAGGAATCAGTGGATGCCAAGTTAAACACAGCATTTTTTCAATTTTAAATGGAAATTTTCATGCAACAGGAGATATATTATTTCACCACTATGTCTAATTTATGCACAGAAAAGGCTGAGAAGCCTTTATCCAGTATGGCTGCTCCAGCTCATATGATACTTCCCCTTCAAAAGGATGAACACATGCATTGACAGAACCTGTGGCAACTTTCCAAAGAGAACTATAAGGTCGGAAGACTTTTGTGAAAGAATATATATGAGATTGCAGAATATCATTCAAAGAAATAGATATTCTTGCAACTGGGGACACTGATGGAGTGACTACAGTGGTTTGCATAATCAAAGAGAAATTTCTATATTTGTTCCTGTAGACCCACACTGCAGAAAAGGGGAAGGTACTATGGCCAGCAAGTAGAAAGGCAGAGAATCAAAAATTAATTTCTCAGTTTCCCAACACTTTGTAAACCTGCTTGCCTAACAACCATAATCTGTTCATCACTTATGCACAGAACCTGAAGAACCATCAGTAACACCAGAATCTGAAGCACAGAAAACACCTTTCAAAAACTGTCACCAAGGGCCAAAATGTACTTCCTAGATACTACAGGTCTCACTCAGATGTATAGGTCTTCTTCCAGTCTTCTTCCAACCATGCTACAGTGAACACCTCTGGATGTCCTATTGCAACTTTATTTTGATCAAAGATACATCTTTCCTCCTCAACTAGTGAAAAGGTTCAAAGACATCCAGCCGCACCTTACAAGGGAAGAATCTAAAGAAAATATTTGGGAAATGATTGCAAATCAGCTGGTTTGAAAACCAAAGTTGGGTGAAATCACACATAGGAATATGCCACTCTTAAATATCTGAAAGCAGGCAAAAAATCAGCCAGCTTCTGACCTTGGATTACAACTGTGAGGTCTCAGTAAGAACATGGTGGAAATGAATGCAAGCAGGAATGGAATCCTAGATGGAATAGAAGGGGAGGCACCCAAACAGCAGCCACATCTAAATGGAAACCTCGCAGAATCAGCTCTCAGGCTGTGGCTTCTTTAGCAGGCAGACCCCAAAAAGGCACATGCAAAAGTCTGTGTACAAAGGGCAGGTGTACAATTATATGGACCGGTTAACCGGGGTAAGAATTAGTTTTAAGATGGTCTGTTAAGGGCGACATTGTACTGTTAAAGCACTTCCAAAACATACCTGATTCAATTTCTAAGCAAAACACAATATATTCAGGTATTTAATTTTCTTCCTTGACTCCCAACTGCTAGAACTGCAAAACTAGAATATTTGAATGAGTAGGTGTCCCAGCATTGTGAATCCAAGACACTGCTGCAGACCTGAGGCAAATCTGGGCACATAGGGATAGGAAATAATCCAGCTCGAAGAATCAGAGTACATGATTTGTCCAGACAACTGCACAGTTCATCATTTCATCTATTTACTGCACCAAGTCTGTTACCATTCTAGTTAAGCCAAGAAATAAATTTTTATCTTAGGTGAGGTAAAAATAAAAAAAGAAGAAGCGGTGAGAAACAATTGCTTTCATCAGTTTGGTCAGAATGAGTATGAGAGGTTGCCTGGTCCAGGACAGTAAAATTCCCCTGCTTCCTTCCACGGAAGGGAGTGTCACCAGACAGCGTCTTGCAGGGAGGCTGCAGGCACTGAGTTGTCAACACAGCTACAGGGATTTTTCTTTGCCTTTCTTTTTCCTTTGAAGGTTTATAAATCTATTTGAATAGGTGAATAGAATATGACAGGAAAAAATAAACGGTAGGGAAACAAAGGAGTTTCTAATATTGCTTTTCAGAAAGGTTTCCTCTTTCATTTGCTGCAGAAACTCCAGGTACTCTGTGTGAGCACAGTTTTGGTTGGGTTTTTTGTTTGGTTGTTGCTTTACAGGAATCATATTTTTCCTTTGTTCTATTTTCTAAATTAGAAAATAAAACTTCAATTTTCAGGCATAGCTGTTGCACCATAGCAGACTGCAAAGATGCTGCTAAAGATTCTTACCTAGATCAATGTTACCTCTTCAGCTGTAGAACTTTGTACCATGGAGTTTATGTAGGGTCTCAAATGCAGAAGTGTGGGCAATGGTGACTATCAGGCTTAAAATAAGGTAGGAATGTAATTATAGAGTAGTAATGGATACCTCAAGAAGAAGTCATGGCAGGCTAATGTGATAACTTACTGTAACACCCAATGAGTAGGAATACTAAAATTTCTGTATTAAAATGGGATTAGTGGTATATTAGGCTAACATGATATGACAAAAAAATTGCAAACAAAATACTATAATTTAGTCTAGGGCATAAATGTGAGGGAATAAAACCAAATATTGTCATAGAGAAACACCCTCTTCATTTAGAGAAATGTGGAAATTTTGTGATAGAGTTTGCTGTCGTGTCATACTGATAAAGTTCAGGAGAGATTACATATTGCAATGTGAATTGTAAATTAGTACAAATGATATCTTATATCCATGTATCATTTTTAGCCCAAGGGACAACAAAGACCTTTGCAAACTTAAAGAGACACACAAAGCAATGCCTCCATGCTTATCACCAGCCTCTAACCTGCAGCTGAACAGACTTCCTAACAGTCCCCAAATTTTTAATTAACCAACAGTTTACCCAGTTGCTGATGACACTGCAGAATTTATAGAGTGATTGTCTTTTTGAATACAGTTTTTCTCAGGAAAATAAAGTCCCTCTAGGCTCTGTATCAACCAAGCTCAGAAGAAGCTTCCTTTCACCTGTATGTTCATGTAAAAACCCCCACATTCATTTACAAAAAATAGCATACAGATACTCTCTGTAATACTGAGGTACAACTTTATTCTGAATGCAGTAATCATAGGCTTATAGAATTATAGAACGTTTTGGGTTGGAAGGGACCCTAAAGATCAGATAGCTCCAATCTGCCCCCACCATGGGCAGGGACACCCTTCACTAGATCAGGTTGCTCAGAGCCCCATCCAACATGGTCTTGAACACTTCCAGGGATGGAGCATCCACAACTTCGCGGGGTAACTTGTTCCAGTGCCTCACCACCTTCACAGTGAATATCTTTTTTTCTAATAACATAATTTAGACACGAGGAAAATTCTGAATAAAAGTTGTTGTTTGACTCCTGTCACCCACACTCAGTTCAAACTTCAGTGATGTTCCCACTTACCTTTTTGAGTAATAAACAACCAAGAACATTTCCAAGCCAGTTTCTGCTAAACTCAGCTTAGAAACATTCATCACAGACCTTTTTCTGACAAATTTCAACTCATTGTCAGGGAACCTGAAAAACAAAACATACGTATTAAGTACATAAACTGAAATACACAGGTACTTTAAAAATGGATTGCTTTCATCAGGCATTTGTTTATAAGCTCAGCAAGGTGTAATGACATTCCACTAAAAAATGGCTAAAGAGATTGTATGTATTCCTCTCTGACTGCATTTATATGCTTTTATTTGTAAGCCTCGTGGATTTCTGTAGCTTTCAAACCAGCAACAAAATTTTCCCCTAATTTTAGAATTATTTTATGATATTTATGCATAATGAAGGAGATTAAGTAACCAGAATTTGTCTATAAAATTAAAAATCCTATTGGCAACATATGCAACATAACATTGCAGCGGGGCAGTGGTTCCTGGTAGTTCAGCAATGAATGTTATTAATTTAACATTTTATTCAGGACAACAGTGTGGTCACAAATCACAAGACTAACTTGTAGTGACTATGTTAACATTATCCCATTTACAGCACTTAAGGCAAAGAGTCAACACTGAAATCAGTGCCACAACTAAGCCTTAAAGAACAATTTCAACAAAGAACTAATGGGGAACTATGGACAAGATTACACAGTACTTCCTTGTTTGTGTTCATCTACTTTACACTGTCTGGAATTTTCCATTTTATGATATGGACACAGAGTTCATTTTGTGTCATGAAACATTTTCAGCTGCACAGATCATGTTTCACCATCAATGCAAAATGTCTACCGCAAGCCCCTTGAATTTTCTGTCATTTTTTATATGCTCAGTATAACTCTCAAAACCCTTCAACACATTCCTCTCTATGCTTCATTCCATTGAATTAGTTACCACTGCTGTTGTTCTGATGCTTTACTGAACCTGCACTGCCCCATCCCAAAGCCATGACTTCCCTTTGCAGCTACACTGTTCTCACTGCACCAAGTTGAAAGTCCCTCCTCAGCTTTGGGCTCCGTCAGTGTCAGCTTTCTTCAGCTACTGATTTCCTTCTGTGCATCAGTAATACCAGGTTTGAATGTCCACTTATTCACTGCTGCCACATCATGGAGTTGCTTTCTGAAGAACAGAACTCCATTCTGAGGTGAAGCCATCATCCTTGCTATTGGCACTTAGGGTGCCCATATGATGCTCGCAGAGTAAATCGAGGGATAACAGGCTGTACTTGACAATTTGTATGTTCTATAAACACATACATGGGAAGAAGTTCCAAATATGTTATTCCTGGATTTCTCTCTTTCAGTCGTTTCCCTCACTTAAGGTTTTCTGATTAAAAAACCCCCTCAATTTTATATTAGGGTAATCTGCATTGCTATGTTCTTACCATCTACAAAGGCAGAGGTATGGATACCTTCTTTTCTCTCTTCCCACAAAAACTATAAGTGAATTAGAGCTGGGAGAATATCTGTGCATGTGCACACACACTGTGTTTATACATGCAATGACATACACATGGAGATCAATAGTACCTCAGGCTGGCTTACATGCTATGGGTATAAAACAGAAACTCGAATGTGTAAGTGACTTCTGCCATTTTCTAAAGTAGAGAAAATAAAGTTTTTTTTCACTGTTTTGAATTAGAATCACACTGCCATACAGCAGATTTCAGCGATCCTTTTCTCTTACAAATAAAAAGAAGAGTATAGAACTGGGGAAACATTGCTTTACTGAAGAGCACAGCTGTAACTAAATCATTGCACCACAACAAAAATACTAAAATCATCAGAAACCTTGACCAGAAGATGTTGCTTTTGGTTTTTTTTTTTTTAATTTGCAAAAGAATAAAGAACAAAGAGTAAAAGAAATCCTTTCAATTTTTTGTCATTGCAACAGAATTCTTAACTGTAGGGGGTAGAATGATGCATCCATTTACACTTACAGTACCATATTAGGGAATGACTAAATTACTTGTAGAGCCCTTTCCATGTCGCCACTTATGAGTAACGATATAATTTCCTAAATCACATAAATAAATACACAAAGTAAGCTCTCAGAATTCTGTATACTTTTTTATCCTAGATTATAAAAATAAATGAGAATGGTCATTTTTATAGAATTCAATTTTATTATCAGCACGGGAACACGTTCAAACATTTGCATCCTATTACTGCTGAAACCAAAACCAAACTAGATAATATGCACCTTGTGAACTGTGTTCTTTCACTATGTCTGTATTTACTAGACAAATAGCTGCAACCCCTGTTCTAGTGCAAGGAAATGGTAACATTTACCTTTATTTATACTGCCCCAGTATTTCAAAATATTTTATGCCTAAATGCCTGGAAAAGCTAAGACTCTTTAAAAATACATTTTGTAAAGTTATGGTGATTTGAATTATCATCGAGGCTAAGATTTTGTATATTTATTTCCGTGTCTTAAAAAGGAATCTCTTATTATTAGTGAAGATAATGTATGTGTCAAAAAAGAGGCATCAAAAGCACTTCCTGTGTACTTGACAGGGTGACAAAATATTTCTCCTATCCTTTCCTAATTGAGCTGCTGTATAAAGGGAGACATTATGATAATATTAATAATAGTTACATGGATATTTGTAGGTACTATGTAACCCTTCAGTCCATTTTCCCAGACAATGGTGACTACAAAAAGGCTTCAAAATAGAACATCACACAATATGAATGCCACTTTTTTCTATCTTACATTTTAAAAACATCATTGAAATCAGAAAGTTCATTTACAAAGGACTGGCAGTTGCAATCACAGCAATAATGTAGTGCTGAGAAAAAAAGGGTAATTGGTTTGGTAAAGATCGCTTTCCATTACACCATAAAGCACTACACAATAGGAAAGGTCGCCAATTAAGCAATCATGAATACCAAGTACTGAAGCTGATGAAAATAGGGCAGTGGTTTAAATAGATTTGCAAGCAATTTACCTTTTCACAATGTTGGCAATCTGATGCAATTTGCTTGCAATTTTGTCTGCTTTCAGTAGCACTCGAAGCTGACACTACACAGACCAAATGGCAAAGAGGCCTGCATAGAAAATGTAAAACTATCTTGGCTGCATCAGGGAACCAGAATGGTGGTTCATCAGGAAAATTACAACAATTAACATAAGTGCTGCAAAAATCAACACTTTAAATGTCACACTCACTAGTCTGTCCAAAGACTGTAAAAGTACCATCTCCATTGCTGGACTAACAGTAAATATGAAGCAATCACCAACAAGCCTTGAGGCTGATGGCTTTACAATTGATGTGACATTCTCTGAGTGATAAAATAGCCTTTCGTTTTACAAAAGTAAGTATTTTTCTTCTTCAGACTTAACCTGGATTATGTCAACCCAAAACTTATATTTAATTTTTTTTCAACTCTTCCTCCAGCAAAACTGCTCTGAATTCGACTGTGTTCTTTACTTGTTTTGATGTTCTAAAAAACTTTATGTTTCTGGGAATTGGATTCAAACTGATAAAACTCAAATATCGATCCATTCTTTTTCAATGTAAATTATACTCAAGATTTATATCAAAGTGTAAATTATACTCAAGATTTATGTCAAAGTGTGTTCGCTGCATGAGAGGATGCATTTGTGATTAGGGCTTGGTTTATAGTTTAGGGAAGGGATGCCCAAACAGTAACTGTAGGTACTCCCTCAGGTTTTGGTGTAGAACACAGGATACCTTTACACATCTCTAGTAATGTAAGCCCAGCAAATGTGAGAGATTACTTTTGAAGTAATAGATATCCCATGTAATGGCTCCCATGTTAAAGACAGATATAAATTTTTCAATTTGTGAGGGAGAATTGACTTACGGTGTATATTTAATGATTTATTCTTTTTAAGCAGGCTGCAGCACCAAGTAAAACAGCAGTTCTCTCTCTCTGATACCAAGGAGGAGACTAACAACTTTTTCTGTGATATCACATCCTGAAAATAATGCATCTCCTTTGTCAGATTTTTGATCCCAAAACTTCATTAAGAGACCCATTTATGGTCTGATTCAAAACATAGTCAGGTCAGTGGAAGTTCAGACATCTAGGACCTTGTCATTCTGAAAATTAGCAAGATTCAGAGAATCTGAACACTTTAACCTTTTCTTTTTTCCCCCAGAGCTCAGCAAATGTATGTTGATGGCTCAAGCGTTGTTAACTCCTGGAGTCATCTTTTTTACATCGTGCATGCAGTCAGGAATGGCTGATCCCATGAACTACCCTGGGCAGTGCTGTTCCACTGACAGAACCATTACCGTGCTGCATCCTGAACAACAGTAGGTCCATTAACTGCACAGTTTATATTCATTTAAATGACTGGCCTTGAACAACACGACTCAGCTGATAAGGACTGGTAACACTAGAAAGCATTTCACAGCATCTTCAGTGATGTAACTCCTCCAGTGAACAATGGTCACCAATCTTTTGTTGCCTCCATCAAAAGGAAGAGGAGTGCCATGTGCAGTTCTGAACGGCATTAGGTGCTTGGTTAAGTATAACACAAGTACAAACATTAGGTAAGCAATGTGAGAGACACCTGCTTTTCCTTTGATGTGTTTCAAATATCCCACCAGACATCTGCTAGATTTTTTTATTACAATTTGACAAATATTTTGACCAAAAGAAAGTATATTAAGTATTGCAGTTGGAATTGCATGCAAAATCATTGATTTCTATAGAACAGTAACAGATAAGGACAACAGAACAAACACATATTTCAACTACTCAAAGGGTTCTGCTGCTATTCCAAATGCCTTTCAGCTGAACCTTCCTTTTACAGGCTGCTCTCAGTGCCAATCTCTCACCAAGGCTACAGATAGAATTGCAGTTCTAAAGAGGTTTAATTCCAGTTTATTGCTACTTTGAAGCAAGACTCCTCTCCCTTCATTTTGGCTCCCAATCTCTTAATTTCCTGTTTGCCTTTTACAATATTCTCCTTTACTGGCTTAGTCCCATCCACACAATGTGACAGTAACTTGGCATATGACAATCAATCTCAGCGCTTTCCTTTCTGCACTATTCCCTAGCCTTCATGTACTTCAGCATCCTAACTTCAAAAACTTTGTGAATGTTCAACATGCCTCATTGCCAAATATCTTACACTAAGGGCAATAAAGGGTCACTTCCAGCTAAAGGAATGCTCCTGCGAGGGAAATCCTAACTGCAGTTATTATCTGAATATGAATTGCACCTTCATTACTCTTTCATCTGCTACTTTACCATCCCTGGCTGGCTGGTACTTGTTCACATGAATATAATCACATCTATTTGTCTGTCTTTCTAATGTACATCACACTTATCAGATGTATTGTTCCTTTTGAATTACAGTGTGTACTTCTCTAATGCTTCAACAGGACAGCAGTACTGACCATCATAAACATATATGTGCATGTATATATATATACACATTTATATGATCCACGGCTGGAGATGCATTTTTCACTGCAGGTTTTGCAAAGCAACTGCTCTTTCTTTAGCTACAAATTCAAAAGTTGAAATGCTTACAACCAACTTCAACTGCATCTCAGTTATGCTTAGAAACTTACTTTAATAATTCTTGTTAGAGATACCCTTTAATGTGAACGTCAATGTTCCATAAGAATTTAAAGATCAGTGAGATTCCACTGTAGCAATATATGAAGCAACACAGGAAACAAATACCTGGAGACCATTTTAAACTGACGTAAGCTGAAGTATGGAGGCGATTCTCACATCTTTTACAGCCCTCCATTCATAATTATCTATACTCTATCTGGTCTCTTCTGGGGCTCTGAGACGAACCAAGAAGGGAGAGACAAGAGAAGATCTGTACTACCAGTAAACTCAAGAATCAAGCTGAAGGGATCCACACCAATTCTTCTGGTGCAAAGCAGCAGAGATATTTCTTTTCTTTCCAGAGGATACAGGAGTGAGAGGTGATGACACATTTCTGCCCCACAAGGATAGCTGGTTAGAAATTATGCAACTCTAAATTTTCACCTTTCAGCCCTCTGCATACGCCTACATAATAAAGAAGATAATTCCTTTTATGATATTTTAAAGTAATCCTTATGGATCAGTTGTTAGGCAGCTAACAGTCTAAAAATTCACAGTTGAAATTAAAGGAGTTGATCCTAATCTGAAGTTATACGAATGAGGATGACTTACTCTGCCACTAATCAATCTATTACGCATTTTAATACTTTGGTTTTTCATGCCTGAAAACATTAGGGGATGAAGAAAACCATAATCTTTGACTGAGGACTAACCTAGGTTTTGGAAGTTGTGAGTTGAAAAAGCCAAAGAAATTAACAAATATGAGTTTCTCAGTTTGGCTTTAATTCTTGCTGTTGGGACACAGGGAAAAGTCAGTAATAAAAACACAGTTTATTTTCACTGAATAGGACTGGGTTCTTAATCAATGTTAAGCTTGTGGACCTTCTTTAATAGAGCCACAAAAACTTATCCACCTGAGGCACTGCTTTTTTGTATTTAGCTGATACCTATGTAATAGGACAGCTGCATAAAATAAGCTTAGTACCCTTAATAAATATTTCTACCATTAATAGTAATAAGATCTCTGTATCTATACAAAATAAAGCATCATTTAAAACAAATTAGAAAACCCCTGCAAATACAGTAAAAATTGTTGGAACCCCAAGTTAAAGGATCTCCATCTAACATGGAACTTTACATATATACGTGCATATATGTACAAACTACATGAGGTGTATTGTGTCCATACTTGTTCCAGGAAACAGATGCTGAACTATCAATAGCAGAGAACAGTGTTTTCTTGAGATTTTTTCAGTTCTTTGCCACATTACATACTCAAACCAAAATACCCTTATTTAAAAATGATAATTAGAAAAAAGACATATTTGTCAGCCCATTATTAGTTTTCTTTCAGTCACCTCAAAGTGCTGACTTTAACAGAATGAAAAGTCTTCATATTTAGTGAGTGGATTAGGATTAGAAAAATATATAGACCTCAGCCTGACTGCTAGGACTGCTTTATGTCAGTTTCTAAGTTTTGTGGGAATAAAAAAATTGCACAGATGGGACTATAACTGACCATAACCTGCTCCATTGTATTTCCAACAATCTCTAATTACAGCAACACACCAGAAGAAGAGATTTGAAAGGGCAGGTGATGGGATAGGAGAGAAACCTGTTTGACTTAAACAGCACAGGATCCCTCACCATCAGGGCTGATGTACATCAGCCTGACAGCTAATTAGGGTAGACATGAATTTTTCCAATGTAACAGATGTTCGCTAATCAGGCCAGATTTGGAGCCCTTGCGCCAGCAACATTTCATGCACAATTTAACTATCTAAAAGGAATAAACTACTTAATGCATTGTACTGGAGGCACAGCTGTTTCACAATCAGAAAATTTGCTGTCAAAGATGTTCTCTTTAAAACTGACATGTTTTTATATAACTCTGATGGGGTGTTTATAATGTATTAATAGTTGTCAGTAAGAGCTGCTGTCATCATCAAGAAGTAAAATATTTCTGAAGGTATATTAAAATGAACAGACTCCTTTCTCTTTCCAAAATCTATTTAGATAATTTACTTTGAATGTGGCCGCTTTAATTCTAAATGTACTTTAAACAAAAGGCTTAACATGTATCTTTCAAGTCACATCAATAACAAAATATACAAGTTTACCTTCTTACTAGGAAGTAAAGCTGAAATATCTTTTAGCTATAGTGGAAATTTATTTTATTTGCAAAAAAATCATAAACATAAAATATACTATGTTAAAATGATGGGAATAGTCTCCCTTCTTTTCATAAATCACATGAGAGAAAAGTCAGATGAAAAGTATCCACAGGTTATATGGATTCATCTAGACCATTACTTAGGAGACCAAGGAAAGAGTATATGAGATTTTTATTCTTACGTGTGAATTTCACAGACCAGATCCAGAGATAAATGAGCAGTTCTAACTCAAATTACTGAAAGCTAAGGGTCTAGCATTTTGTGTCTAAATTTAAGACACAATATTGTCATCTGACTAACATAATTTCTTTTTAATGGCCTGTTCTTTGCAGTTTTTTGACAATTTTTTAACCATGAGAAAAATCAAGCGATGCAACATTTTATAGACTGCTAGAAAAGTTTGGACAAATGTTGCATTTCTTGTAAATTCTTTTCTATGAGATAGAGCACAGAACTGGAAAGAATATGCTGTCCTTGTGATAATGGCATCTAAACACTGCATGAATGCAGTTTCCAGTGAAGTCGGTTGGATTTGAAGGTCACAAGATACCAAAGCTATCAAGCCTGGCAAAGATGCCTGTGGCTATATATCTGTAAAGCCCAGCACTGCTGTTTAACACCTTGTAAAGGACAAAGTCTGAACCCTGCTCTCATGAATCGGGGCTCTACTTGCAATCTAACCTTTAATAAGTAACACGGAACAGGTAAGAGTTAAAATACAAGTGAACAGACAACAGAGTCTGGTTCTTTAGAGAGAAGACTGAACCAAAGGATCATCCATTCTTGGAATCTCAGGTCCAAAGTCTGAATGATGCCACTGTTACCATCATTGCTGGGAAATCAGAAATTAGGTCAAGGTATTAGGCAAAAAAAAAAAAAAAAAAAAAAA
>VYXC01000513.1:362757-420227 GCA_013397175.1 Platysteira castanea
GAATTTTATAAAGGAAGTTGCTGACGCTGACCACACAGCCGCCCGGAGGCTGTGCAGCACCTTGCTGTTCGAGGTGTCCCGAGTGGAGGGACGAGAGCAGCGTAACAGACACTGCAGGCTCCTGCGAGGAGCAGACTGCAGGCTCATGGTTAGGCAGCGTTGGAGCGGAGGTAAAGGAGGCGAGAGAAGGGCGCTCAGTGTGGCAATCCAACCCTTTATTCCTGGACAGGAACCCTGAACAGCCAACAGCAGAGAGCCAAGAAATGGCAGTTGCAGCCCCTTTTATATGGGGGCGGAGAAAGGTGGCACAAAGCACATCAACCAGTGATACAATGACATGTATGGAACAGCAACCAATGAAAGTATCTCAGGGGAGGGTTCAATTTAAACAAACCAATGGGGAACCAAGTAATGGAGAACTTTCTAGAACATATGACTAGGCAATGAAACTAATACATAAACATAGGGTTATGTAACCCCTTGGGGCAGAGAAAACATGATAACAATATGCAAAGCACAGGACAGGGGGATCTTGGGAGAGTGGAGCTCTCACCCTAAGGTCGATGTTACACTTTGGTGCTAGGGTCTTCCTTAAGCCAGCACATGGTGGTCTGAGTGGTGCTGGCCATGTGCACCGCAACAAGTTACTTAATAAAAGAGATATTAACACTTTCTAACAGTCCAGGACAAAAGCAACCTTAAATAAACAGCAGGTAGTTGTTGTGCCAAAATACTGGGATAGATGAGGACATCCAGTGAAGAGGAAATGTCCAATGAGTCCAGGATGATATTAAGAGCTTTCACAAACATAAACAGAGACAGAAATTAGGATGGATACGAAATTAGTGATTCCAAATGAGTGACAGTTCAGTAAGAATATTGCTAATAATTTTTTTAAAAAGGAAAGTTACTGTATAAGGGAAACTCTTTTACAAATAATAATAACAATAAAGAGCTTGAAATAAATTGCTTGTGAAATTCTGAAGTTTTTAAACCAGCTAAGAAACACTACATACCCTTTGTTATAATGAGAATTTTGTTCTCAAAAAGACCTGATGGTTTTGGGTTTTAGTGAAATCTACAAGATAAGGAACTAAAATTACCAAAATGGTGCAGAGCAGAAAAGTGATCTGAACAATAAAAATTAACCTAAATAAAATATTAACCAACAGTCAGTATTGTTATGAAAATTACCAGCTATTTAAAGGATGTGAAACCTTTGGTTTATTGAGAGTACCTTATCCTGGACTTATTGGATCTCCTTTTATAAAAAGAGAAAATTAAAAAGAACACTAAGATTTTAATCCTACATCTATGTGTTTATTCACTTAAAGAATCCCTTCAACTTCAAGCTAACACATATATGAAGCTGGTGGCAGTGGGACACAAAGAATGCGGCCAGCCTATGTGGATTTCATTATAGGCTTGAAGATGCATCTAACCTTTGAGCTTAAAAATGGATTGGTATAATCCTAAAGAAGAGGATTTGGTGGGCTGGAAAGAGATTGCAAGGAAAAGGCAGTACATGGCATTGATGAGAGGTGTTGCAGGAGGTTTACCCATGGAGAGAGAATAGTTTTGTCTTTCTTAACATCTTCAGTAATAATCTGAAAGAAGTAATGATCTTAATGAATTCACTACCATAATGAGCTAACAATGGTAATTTAGGAGGAGCTGAAAGTACCAGTAAGAACAAAGACAAATAATACAAAGGCACCCTGAGAGATTAAAAGCATAGGCGAAAATACTGTAACAAAATGAGGTTTGGACTGGAAAGACACAATTCCCAACACATTTGTTGAAAAACAATCCAAAGCATGAATATTCAATGACAGATTCAGACACTAATTGGCAATGCAAAATGGCAGAAGAGGAAAAAAAAAACCAGAAATACCCCAACAGCCTATTTTTGTGCTGCCCATGCATCAACTTCAGAGCATGGGAAGTCAGGAGTCAGCCTTTTCTACACTGCTGATGAACACCAGAGAGAAATTACCACACTGGCCCAGGCCTGGCAGCTGTTGCAGTATCCCACACCTGACATTACTGTGAAGAGTAACATCCCTTTCAAGAAATACTCGGCCTTTATCACAACAATAATAGGAACATAATGGATTCTCTTTTCTAACTGCAGGCAGCCAGCGGATGTGGCTCTCACTCTTCCCTTTATTCAGTAGAAACTACTGAGCACTTTAAAAACAAAAATAATAAAACAAAAAAACCCCAGCCTTCCAGAACTTAGAGACAGACAACCAGCTGAGGTTTTATAATGTTATAGGCATTCTGTTACCAGAAAATTATTCATAAGACTGTGGGGTATGAACTATAGGGCAGCAACAAAATCATCTGAACACAGAGAAGACTATGTTTCAGGGACAAAAACATAGGTACAGTCACTTTCATTAAAGGATGAAAAAGGTACCAACAAGATACAAGTGAACAACATATCTGATTTTATGGTAACATCTGATCCAATCCTCAGCAGCACCTTTTTGCTATTCATTTCTGCCAGCCTCCCATATACCCTCTTTCACTGAAGCCATGACTGGACTGTGGACCCTCTGTGAATCCATTTCAGGATGTAAAAATATGTGCTACACTCCTTCCAGTGCTCAGGATAAGGCCAAAATACACCTAACTCTTCTTTCCATCTCCACCCCAGAAAATTCACCACTGGAATAGCAGCTTAAAAGAAGCAGTGAATGTTTGAACCACATTTAAAGAAGATTGAACAAAACCCTGAAAAATATCACTGTGTTGTGAGAACTGTCGTCATACTGATCAATAGCATCTAATTGTTACTTAGGTTCCCCCATCTGTTTGTAGCCATCTGTTGTCTCTCCTCGTATATTTAGGGTGTCTACTGCCTGGGTGCAGAGACACCCAAGCTGGCCTCACACCCTTTACAGAAGCACTGAGGAGTATGTGGGGATAGAGACACCCTGGGAGCCAGAGGAGGTCTGGAAAGGTGAAAGCTGTTTGCTTCTCTCAGTACTAATGTATGGCAGGGCTGTAGTCATGTGCTGCACTGCTTTTCTAACCACACTGATGTGCCTGTGTGGAAAGAGGGGCAATTGTCTGTGACCAGATACTCTTATGTAAATGAGACATATAGAATAAGGGCTGACTAAAGATTTTTTTTATATGCAGCTCTGTTAAATACTGAAGCCTGTTACAGCTCATATTGTCAATTGCTAGTTTAGGATTTGTAAAGTTTTCTGCAAAAACTTGACAAAGTATGTCTAAGAATCTAGAATGGCAATGAACACAGGAGAGCTCATATGTCTGCTCAATGACTACACAGACTCTTTAGCTAAAGTGATTGCTGTGAACACAAATGCATGCATGTGGTTAACATGAACTATAGGGAATCTATACTCTGCCATTTCTTTGTAGAATCTGTACAGACTCAGAATGCCAAAATAAAACCATTTGAACCCTAAACGACCAATTTCACAATAAAATAAAATTGTAAAAAATAGCTCAAGGAAAGAATTAACAGGACCACCCAGCAAAGTTCTCTCATTGTTCAAAACAAACACAGCTCTGCTAGCAAGAACAAAAATTTTACAAACTACCCAAGACCTCAAACCTTCTGTGGTTTTCAAGCCAGTGTTGCACAACCCTGACCAGAATTTAGGAAATAGTGTATCTGTGTCTTCCTAGTATTTGATGGTATTTCTAATAAAAAGGAAAGGTTTGCAAATAATAAAAAAACCAAATATTGTAAAATAGGTTTCTGAACTATATGGGAAATGTGGGTTGGGATTCTCCTATACTGAACTACAGGGCAACCTAGTACAAAAAAACATTGTCCAGTGAATATTCTGGTTCAAAAAAATTGATAAAATCACTAGATATTTCCAGAATAGAAAATATAAGAATGGGCTTCATGTTTTAAATTCTAATGCTTCACATAAAAGTGCAAATGCTGTGCTATCCCCCCACTCCTCCTGAATTGCCCCCAGTACAAATTAGTTTGTAGTTGTTTGATTTTTTCTGTGTATCAGTGTTAAAATATGCAGCTACTCAACTCTCTGCCTAATGACACCTTCTTTTAAGACCAAACTAGTGAAAATATGAGGTACAGAAATGGCAGCTAAGCATATCCGGCTTGGGAGAGAGCTCTGTGGTTAATGTGCTCTGAGAGCCTTTGCAAGCCAATAGACTTTCCAGTGGAATATGGCTGCAGATCAAGCATAATCATTTCAGCCACTTTTCAATTTACAGACAGGGTGAGTAGATAGCTTATTCTAACATTTGGCTTTTTGGGGGCCAAAAAGCTTGTATAAATTAATGGCATGTATAAGTACATACTGCTGCACCATAACGATGCAAAACAGGAGGCATTCCAGTCTGTTCTTTCAGCAAAAGCTATGCTATGCTGCTACTCAGCACAGTAGTGCTTTATTTGCATCCCTGCAAGCTACTCATTGTGTTGCCACTGTTTTATCCTTTTCCTAGCTTCTTCTGCTCATGAAAGGTTGTTTTATCTTGTCAGTGTGAGTAAATCTCTCTTTTTATACCATGCATCTCATTTAAAAAGCTGGCTCAAGAAAAAAAGCAGACGAAATTAAGTAATTTTAACCAATTATTTGTTATATATCTTGCTTATCAGCAGGTATTTTATCAACAAAAAGGTACAATGCCTGGATGTGATCAGTGATAGACTGTGAGTCAAACACTTAGGTCAGTCACTGTCCCACTCAATGAACTCAGACAAATTACTTCATCTCCAGCTGCTCTTCTCCCCCTGCCATCTATTTACCTTTTTGGTCTTACACTGCACTCAGAGTTAGACATCTGAATAAGCAGCTTGGCAAAACTGGGATGTGCTTCTACAGCTGTTCTGTGTCTTTGTTGTATTTCTCTTACATTGTTCATTATCATCATCATCATCATTATTATTAATGATAATAATATACAAATATAATATGGAGTAAGTGAGCAGTCCTTTCCAATGGCTAAATTTATTGGCAGGAGGAGGTGTGAAAAGGCAACATGAATTGGAAGCTGCAGTCTGTCTGGATGGTTCCACTTGGTCTACGTAGCAGTTGGTGAACTCATGGATCACCACTGTCTTTGTAGATGGAGTTTTTTACTTATTCAGTTTTGGATATTTTTATCTCTCTTAAAAAGACTGCATGCGTCTTCAAATCCTGCTGAGATCTGGTCTCAGCTAAACTGCCTTCTGTGAGACAAGATTACTCTCAGTTCTAGAACTTAAACTGTTCTGGAAAGCTGTGCCTATTGCAGAACACCAAACCATCTGTATTATTTTTACCCATTTTTTATTGTCTCCTTATATTTCCAGGTAGCTGAAAATAGACTTAATCAAAAAGAAAAATTAGGCAACTATTCTTATATTGATGACATTTTCATAATGAGTCAAAAGATCAGGATGTGCTAATTTGATACACAGACAACCAGCAAAGAAAACCATGAAAATCTTTCTAGTTTTTTAAATGAACAGAAGACTGCTGTCAGATATAGGGAAAATAGGTTTTCCTGTCTGGTCTGACAGCTGCTGTACCTGACTACTTGGTCTAAACATGACTACATGACTACATCTGGTCTCAACAATATTAAGGATGTGTATGGAAAATGAAAGATCCCACCTTCTTTACATACAGGTGAGAAAAACATGGACCCAACTGCTGCCTCTACTGCCTCGAGGAGTAAAAGCCAGCTGAAATTCGTAAAAACATCTTCTATGTGCAGAAGCACTCTGCATATAGAGGAAAATTGTAGCCTGCATCTCTTCTGGTTTTACCTATTTTTTTTCCTTTTTTTAATGAAGGACAATAAATCAATTTTTGATGTTCCAAAATCACAGAGCTCACCACGATTTTTTTTTTATTACAAAATCTTTTTTTTAACAAGTTGTTATAATGTTGTTTATAACATCCTGTTACTAAAATATCTTCTTTGTATAGAAACCTACAGCTGATCTCTTAACTTTTTCTTCAACAGATAGACTTGGCTCTGAATCTCCTTTGTCTCTCTCAAGCAGACTTTCCACACTCTTAACCTTTCTCATCTGTTCTGCAAGTCCTCTGCAAGTTTTTATCATCATTTTTTTACAGTGCAAGCTGATGTTCAGCTGACTGCCTGCCCTGAGATCTGAGTAGTTGCAATTGCTTCTCAAGAAAGTAATTCCCCTTGTCTATACTAAGCACCCCTTTGAACTGGGTATGCCTGAAAAGGGGTCGCAAGAGAAGCTTGCTGCAATGGCCAGAGATAACTGCAGTTCTCAGAAAGTTCCTTCATCATTGCACTAAGAGACACTACGGCACTTCATTCATCACACACAAATTGCAAATGTGTAGATTTCAAGTCTGGATATGTAAAAAAATACTTTATTTCCTTGTATGAGTAATATTTTTAGCAGTTTATAGCATGAGCAATGGCACATTGGGTGAACACTCCTTTACAGAAATCAGTTGGAGGTTGAAGTAATGATAAAGATGAAGAACCCAAGAGAAAACACCACTTCTTCCCACCAATGGCTTTTGCCAATCCATTTGATCTCTCAGTGTCCTTGGCCATCCATCTAGGGGAAAGAAATAAAAATACAACTCTTTCAAAATCATTTTAATATTGAAATTGTTATTATCAAGGGCACAAACAAAATATTATGAGACTGTAGATTTAGTCTTCTGCATTTTCCAAATTGCTTTCTACTTATAACTTTGACAAAAAGTCTCTAACAAATTGAGAATATTTGGTAAAACAATAGCAACAAAATGCTGCAGTCACATGATGAACTTTCAGCTGCCAAGTCTCACCCAAGAGAGAATTTTCATAGCTAAACTGCATAATCCTCAGAAAAATAAGCATTTGTAATAGAATTACTGACAGACTTTCAACTGCAGTGTTGGGAATAGTGATATTTAATAAACTGGTAGTTATGTTTTTATTTTATTCTTTTTTAGAGTTTGCATATGTAATCATTTTAAATAAAACTCACAGCAGACCTCAGCTACCTAGAAGAATAT
Source organism: Platysteira castanea (assembly GCA_013397175.1). Taxonomy (NCBI): domain Eukaryota; kingdom Metazoa; phylum Chordata; class Aves; order Passeriformes; genus Platysteira; species Platysteira castanea. The sequence goes on from VYXC01000513.1 coordinate 369,756, forward strand.
GTTATGGAGGATAACCAAGATAGATAAGAGCACAGATAACACAAAACATATTTAAGTTGCTCCATATTCAGGAAATTCAACACTGGAAAGTAATTGCTGGAGCACAGAATTAAGTCAGTATAGAGAACTAAAAATATAAAATATATTAAGTGCAATTAAATTTAATTTAACTCAGGTCATCTTCATAAATTCAATGATTTCATGTGGTCAGAAAACAACAATGTTTTTTCACAGTACAGAAGTATTGACAAAATGATATACTTTTAATATTTGGTATTGATAGCATGCATTAGTTAAACAAAAATATTGCGTGGATGAACACAAAATAAGTAAAACTTTTTACAAAGCAATTGAGCTATCAGAAGTTCAGAATAAAAACACCAACAACCTAGCATCAGAATAAGTAGAATGAAATAAGAATATAGAAATGTACTCAAAATAGGAACATTTTCTTCTGTCTAAATATAGATTGTACTTTGCTTTTCATATACAGAAGAATTAAATGGATATTCAAAAGTAGTGCTTGAGCTAATACCTACAGTAAGAATGACTATGTGTTTTAGGATTTTCCCCCCTTTGAATTTAACAATGCATATTTAACAATGGATTCTGCCCAATGACTGCAAATTTCAGCAGTGACATTCTTGACGGAATAGCCTGATTAGAAAATAATTGTACTTCTTTTCTGCTTCTGTTACCTCACCCACACTTTTCATTTCCTATAAGGTACAGTGGCAAAACCGCATCTTTCAACTCTCCCTCTTTTATCTGATGTAGTGGATGACAGGTAATCTAGCTGAAAGTTCCTACAATTGCACCACCAGAAAAACACTGGCTGATGAAATCTGAGCAGTTATCACACTAACCATCACCTGTCAAGCCTCCTGCTTCAATTTAAGGGTGCATCAATTTTCTGAAGAGGAAATCAAGGGCAAAGAATAAAAGCGCTACAGATAAACACTGACAAAGGCCCTTTCTGTTTTTTTTTTATTTATGATGGGATGTACTATCATAGGTTGCTCTGTGAGGTTTTATCAACTGTCCTGATACATCCCAGATAGCTTGGAATTCTTTGGCCATTGATGAAGTGCTATACTTGCACTTACTGAAAGGGCAGAAGATTTCTAACTGAAAATTACTTTCACTAAATACCACAAAGATATTGAATTCAGAAAGAGCAAGGAGATGGAACAAATGACAGCTGCATGTAACAATGAACTTCTCTGTTCTCTGGGCTGGCAGACAAGGCTGATTAGAGAAAGAACATGAAACAATGTTTTCTTAAAGCCAGGGAGCATATTGTGTAAAGTGCCAGGCACAAAGAGTTTATATGTTCTTTGTAGTGAAATGTGAAGGCATTTGCTGCTGACTGTATTTACCATGGACTCATCCAGTTCTCCAAAGTAAAGTACAATGGGACCTTCTTACAGGTGGGGGGAAATTGCAAATTTCTCAGGGAAGAGGAGAAGATGCCTCAATATCAAAGCAAGCCAAATTCAGGTTGGGAGCAAGTACATTCAACATCTCTGACTTCCATGGAATGATAACATCCAGTCAGCAGTCAGCCTGACTTGTAGGTGTAAATGATGTTGACATTTTCAAATGTTCTTCCTCTTGTTCACAAAATCAGTAGAGGGAGAGGCTCTCAGTTCAAATGTGCCTCTTTGGTAGCTACCCTGCAGGGGATCAGATGAAACAAGTAACATAAAGAGAAGTAATAGCCAGAAAAACATCCTCACACAGATTCACATCTGGCTATGAATATTTCATGAGACTCTGATTTTGCCCCAGTGTTTCCAGGTTCCTTATCAATTATCAGAAGGGGATCAATACATCCAAATAAAGCCCATGGGTGACTTCCTAATGACTTTCACAGGCTTTCAACTGAACATGAAATATTGAGATACATGCAGCCTCTGTTCCAGCCAAGCATTACCCAGAGCAGAGTGCTGTGGGTACAGGAAAAGTAAAAGACATATGAGTTCATGGATGACTCTTTAATTCAGTGACCATTGTGCTTTTCCCTTTTTTTTGTTATTTCTTCACTCATTCGTTGATATTTCAGCCCACAGTGAAGAAAAGAGATGTGGATAAATGCTACATGCAGTCAGTCATGCAAAAGCTAACTTATTTCTCAGTAGACAACATGCCAAGTTTGGCATTCAACAAGGTATAATGGAGATAGATCAGTTCAACAAAGTTCATCGTTCTCACCAGATAATATTCTTATATTCATGTAAGGCCCTAAGACAAGGCCCTTGATGCTGACAGCCCTGTCAGGTGGCAAATTGTAAATTCTGACAGTGTTCCTCCTGTCAGGAGTATTTTAAACAGGGCAACCTTCAGTGGAAAAAGTGACACTGTCATCTGTAAAGCCTGCAAATACCCGCTAACAACAGAGCAACACATTAGGAAAACCTTGTGCTTTATTAGTCTGAATTCATCAAGCAGTTTGCACAAATCTTTCTCAACAACTGCATCAATTGCAAACTGTTTTAGATGACAACTCGGTAAAGTAATCACAAAGAGTTAGGGTTGCTCCTTGACTGGATGACATTTCTAAACAGGATAACAGTAATTCCACCAAAAAGATATTTCTCTTGGGTTTCTCTAGCAATTCTTTGAACATCAGCTCTCAAATGGTTTCTCAAGAAAGCAAGCTTTCCTATCAGAAGGTAATTTTTACTTCTCATATTTGTGGAGAAAATTTGAAAACATTATTAGACTGCAAACTATGAATTTCTAAACCAGAAAGCAAGTTCAAAGTACCTAAGCTCTTTCATATTATTTAACTTTATCAGTGTTTTGAAGGATGTACTTATGAGTTTGAGTATCTGAATCTGGCGATCAATGAAACTTTAAACAAAACCCACTGGTGTCTGGTTAGGGTTCCTGGGGAATATTTAATCAAGTTTAAATATATGACATCTTCTGGGTTCATCAGTTCTTTCTCTTAATCCTGGAGAAAATCTGAATAACACCGGAGGGAAAACAATTTACAAAAAGATAACTATGATATCAAGTTCATCTTCAGGAAATCATATTCTTTACCTACTCAACCAGTTTCATTTAATAAATAATATCTATTTTACTTTTGCAAATATGCAGCAGGATGATTTCAACAGTTCATCTTAAATGATACTAAAAATGAATTACTTACATTCAAATAACTCCATATTTTGAAAAGTTATACTCTTGATCCACTTACATGGTTTACCACCTCCTTTCTAAATAATACAATTAATTTTCCTTTTTTACTGAGTAAACAAAATAATAGATTCTAATGCAGTCTTAAGAATACCCAGCTAGTTTGGGTGGTTCTGTGGTATACCTAAGTCTGGCCCACAGAAATCTTGTAAAAAAACCTCCAAAAACCTAGCAAACTTTCCACTGCTATGGTTGAAGGCCCACAGTCAGGGGCCTCTGTCTTGGTGAGGGACACAGGAAATAAGAGGTAGGAGGAGAGTCAGAGAATGTCCCTGGAACTGGGTATGTGGAAGGGACAAGAAAAGAGGGGCTAAAACATGTGAATATAATAACTACTGCTAGATTATAGTCACACTATTTTATATACATATATATATATATACACACACATATATATATACACACTAAACAGTCACACAATGTGACAGTTTAAATAAACAGGTAAAAAGTATGGCACATTGCTCAAATTTTCCTAGTAAAAAGCAGCTTTTTAAGATGCTAGGGCATGTCTTGTTACAGTTTTAGGGTTATTTTAGACATCTGGAAATTTATTGAAATGAGTACAAGCCTCCCATATTTCAAGAACTCATATTTGACCAGCAGCAACGGTCCACATTTGGGAAGGCATGAGAGCATGTAATTAAATTCATCATAAATCCAAAATTGTTAGCAAATATTTGCTGAACAGAAGTGGTTTTCTGAGAACTCATGTTATCCCAAACTCAGTTTACAGTGCCTGTGTTTAAACATTGCTACTACCCTGCTGAGAGAATTGAGACTTCAGACTTTGGTGACCAGGCTCAACCCCAGACTCTATAGGCAGAGCCTGAGACTTTCCATTGCAAAGTTATTGAATGCTTTGAATGCAGTTTATTTTGTTTTGATGTATCGTAAGGTAGCAATCATTTACTGAAATCACTTACTGAAATCTGATCTAGATTTGGATCCTAAAGTCATAGAAACCCCAAAGTTGGTAAAACCAGAGCCCTGTTTTGAATTCATCTGTATTAGTACGGTGTTTGTCCCAGCAGGACTTCAAGAATGTGCAGAAAGAATTCATGCTATAAAAGCAATATATTTAGAAAAGCATCAATGAATGCGATGTCTCAGATAAAATGAAACCCAGCAAACCCCAAATATAACAAAAATTATTAAATAATAGTTCTTGATTTTATTGAACATTGTATTTACAGTACAATATTTTACAGTATTTAATCAGAGGTTTCAGTAAGAAGCTTGTCAAAGCAAATACTATTGGCAAAATCAGTTTATTATTAACCACTGTGCATTATTAAGTAATTTTAAGGAGGAAAAAAGAGAGGTTTTTTGAAAAACCCCAATGGCTTAACCTAAATGACAACATCCAAATTTATTTTACTTTCTTATTTGGCATCTATTAACAGGCATACGTTCAGTGTGTATGAAAAATGTCTGCTATATCTTCTGCTAGCTGTGGGGGTTATGGCTCAAGAACTAGTGAGGGAAAGGGGAAGGGAAGGGGAAGGGGAAGGGGAAGGGGGCCCAAAGCAATCCCCCCTCCTTCGTACTTCAACCAAATCATATGTTTCAGCTGCTTCCATTCAAATGACACTAGTTCCTCAAAAAATATTTAAAATACTATTCTGGGGAAAGTCCTTGATTTTTGTTACCCAAACTCTGACAAAACTGCTTTCACAATGTGCAGGGTTGCCTCCACACCTGTTATCCTGCACAATCCAAATCTGATGTAGCTATAGTCCAGTGGCCAAGGTATACATTCCTCTAATCCCACAGAACCGCTTCAGTGGAAAATGTGAAATATCAGGGAGCAAACTCAGTGAGGTCCATGTGCATGTATGCCTCGAGAACACAGCAGTCATATCCAAGGTCTGCCAAATACATTTGGACAGAAGGAAGAATTTCCAGACTGGGGAATGCAAAGTTGCTCTCTCAAAACCATGGCCAAGGTCTCCAAGGTGCTGGACTTTTTGTAGCAGGGTCCATATTCTTATCTGGAAATTTAGGCATCCACATGCAGGAGTGTCTTGTAGCACGGTGTATAACACACGTGGGAATAGATTTGGTAGGTCAGTTTGTTTTAAACAAGTATCACCAAGTTTTATGTTATTTTTTTTTAAATAGTGCTGTGCTATTTCTGGGCTGCTGAAGCAGGTTGAGGAAAATCACCCACAAAGCAAAAGGAACATGGCAGAATGTCCCTGCAGTGTGTTGCCTTAATACATTTAAATGATTTAATGACAAGTAGGGGATTACAGGAAAACACAATGCACGCTAGAGGTAGCAAAGGACACCCGCTGCCTGTACTGTGAAATTCAAAATGGATTCCAGGAAGGGAGCACAATGCCAGGCTGCTTTAACTATTGCTCCTACTTCCTATACTATTATTATTGCTCACCAGTCTTGAAGTCTGAATGACAGTGGTCTGAGCCCTTTCAAACAACAGCAAGAAGGTCAATTTTTGTAATGAGAAAATGGAAGTGGTGGTGCAGTGGATCACTGAACCTTACAGTTTCTCCTATGATAAAGTAGCAGTGTTCAATCAAATTATGGTTTCGGAACACAGTGACAACACCACCATGAAACACACAACAGATGAACTAACAAAAGCACTTAAATCTGTGTAAACCCAGTGTGATATTGAAGCTACGTTTGCTACTACTTCCACACTGCAGAATCGCTGTAGCCCCTCAGCAGCACAGCAGAAATCTGCAGACCAAAGGAAAATCGCATTGCTTACAAAGCCGCTCTTCTGTCCTCCGTGCTTAGATCCCAGTCACACAGTAAATAAAATCTCTGGTTGGAAAGACTTACTGAATGAGCTATTCCAGAGAATTAAAATGCTTCACGTATACAAAACCCTGCTTTGATTAGTACTTTAGCTCTGCTTGTTCTAGGACTTTGGAACTTACTGCAGGTGAGCAAGCCAGCATGAATAACCTCGAGGTTTTAAAATACTGTCAACAGATCTGCAATTACAGTACTCCAAGACCACAGTGTCTTTGTGCTTGTGCATAAAGCTTTGCAAAGGAGCAAAAATTAACAGCTGTAAGCTACAACTATTTTACCCTTGGAGTTTTGCACAGTAGTTTAATGAGTTCGAAGTACCTCTGTGTCCTATTCACCGCATCTCCCCACTTTCAAATACAGTAATATTAAGGGTAATGCCTAGCAACAGTATTCACATATTCATCAGCTTCACATTTTTACTTTAATTTGTGTCCCTTTAACAGCCTGAGTGACTCTAATGAAAAGGAGAAAACCTTAGCACAATAAATCTGTGAAAGAAATTACAGACACAAACAAGAAATATGAGGAATAAAGCAGCTAGAATGTCAGTAAAATAGTAAGAAATTGTCTGGTACTCTGAAGTACCAGCTGATCAACATAAAATGTGTGTTATTTGTCCAAGCACACCAGATAAGGAGAATTACTCAAAAAGAGCTTGATGATTTTCTTAAATTGCACTTTTTCTAATTAGAATGATGGAGAAACACCAAGTAACACATGCAGGACACTTTCATCCATAGACATATAGAAGAAATAAAAATGATGGATCAAGTGGGGAAGTTAGATAACCATTAACCAAGTCTGATAGATGTATCTTTTCTTAAATTTTGAAAGGAATGAGCTAATTTTTAAAGGCTCAAAACCTGCAAATGAGATTTACCCACGAAAATTTTCTAACACACCAACATGCAGCCAGTGTCATGAGTAAACTTTTCTTGTGCAGTCAGTCAGTCATTCTATACTTTTCTGTCAGTCAGTCTATGCTTTAAGGAATGGTTTTGACTATTCATGTCATTTACTTACACTCAGGAACATGCAGTACTATTATGCCAGGTGACAAGGGTGAAAAGAAATACCAGCCCTATGCTCTGATGCATATTTTCCTAGATATTGGGGACCATCCTTAACAGTCCCCACTGTCATATGAAGTCCCACCTGCCTCTGCAGCTTGGCTCTGAACAATTCAGAAAGAGCAGATACAAGCTTAGCTTCTAAAATGTGAAAGGGGCAATATTTCCTTAGCTTAAATCATCTAATAAAATCATCTAATTCCACATATATGGACAATTTTTACCTGATTATTTCTAAAATGTGTCAATAATTAATATTGACAAAATATAAAATGAAACAAATATTAATTTAAAACTCTAATATGTTCTGTGTTCTACTGACATCAGACATCATAAGGAATTTTGATATTAAGCAACTTACACTTACCAATCACTTTTGAAGATCTCACTTAAACTCATGACAATTATATTTAGAACACAGTTAGAGTGGTATTTTCTGGCACAAGACTGGTAAAGATTTCAGTGGGAGATCTTCATGCTCTTGATCAGCACCTCCAGCTCTTAGGCAAGAGTTCATTTACTGGCTTTATTTTCTCTATTTGTGCAAGTCAACCTCTCCCCCTCCCCAGCCGTCCTCACTTTGTGTGTTTTGTTTACAACAGAAGCGATTTTGTTTATTTACTCTTCCAACAGCACATGGAATCTTTAGGAAGCTTAGGTGGGACGTATGCTGGGGTTTTTTTAGGTAGTACTGGTTGGCTGAACAGCTGAGTCACGACACCATCTCCATTCTCTTCCAAGGTTTGCCATTGTTCCCTTGGCATTCCCGGCCATCAGCAGGCCAAGCTTTGATGCAGAATTAGAAGTTCATTTAAATGCATATTAACGACTGAAAGCCTGTTTTCATGTGAAGTTCTGTAAAAACTTCAATACTTACTATTTATGAAACCTTTAAAGAGATATTAATACTGTGGGATCACTAGTTTCAACAGTAATTAATATGTGCTTTTTGCTGGCATGAATATTATAGTAACTGTTAAGAGGCATGCACTGGAACACCATATCAGATACAATATTTGCACACTCTGAGTGGCTTTTGAAATATGGGTAGTGTTTTAGAAGTCATTTATCTTCCCATTCACATAACTAGAACAAGAATTCTTCATACAAACCTTTAGAGAAAGCTAACAAGCTGGATTTTCAACTCCTACAGGCGCTGCCAACCAGCCATACTATTTGATTCTTCTCACACACCATAGCCAGGTCTTGGTTATGTTCCTGTATCACTGGGCTGAGCAGAACAGAAAATCCTCCCTAGGACCTTTTTTTTTTTTTAAGATATTAAATCAATTTTTTCTTCTGAATATTCTGCACTCCTACTGAAATCAATGATAGCTGGAAGCAGTTAGCAATTCCAAGGACTATGCTCTACTTGCTAAATACTTCTGTACTGCTACAGAACACAGCATTACTTTTCAGTTACAAAGAAGCCAAAATTCACTCATAAGTTTTCTTTTTCTCTTCAGTCTAAATCACTTTTCAAGATTAGAATTCTCCTTAATATAATTTATTTTATTTTTTTAGAGCTAGAGTTAGAATATCTCCTTCTTTATGAAAGTCTTGTGATAGGCCTATTAGCCAGCAATTACTGCTATTCAAATATTCAACTACTTATTATGTAAACAGCCTGTTTTTACAGTAGGTGTCCTTTTGATTTCTCTACTTATATACATCTATATGTTTTGTGTCCTTAGTTAGTCAGCAGGGGCAAGAACTGCCCTTTGGGGCAAGAACTGCTTTATGCCAAAGGTTAAGCTTATGGTAAACCCTGCTAGGTCCTAGAAGAAGGACTACACATCCAGTGATGCTGAATTTATTCAGATTCCTCGAGGCTGATCCTGCAAGACATCTTCATCATTTCGAATCAGATTTTGCAACAATCAGACAATTACTAAGGAATAAAAATACCTGAGAAATTTTTTAGCACTAAGTCCATGCTCAGGTAGACCACTGGGCCTGATTTAATCTAATAGAAATTAGATTTAATGGATGACTGGTTGTAGGTCACAGCAACATCAGTATCAGGCTCACCAGACACGACATACTCTGCGCCTCAGAGGGATACATGTCTTAGCTGCAATCTGCTTACTAGGTGTACTGTGATAAAATCTGTGACCCAAAACACAGCCTTTAAGCACAGGCCGCCTTTAAGTGGTACAGGAGTGTCACACTGCTAAGGTAGTTCCATGAGTAATCCTGCCAGAGAAGCAGAGTATTTAATTCATGTTTTGAATTACCAGGGAACATGCAGGGCACACATACCACAGCTCCTGCAAATGCTAGTGTTCTTGCCCTTTTTCAGTAGGCTTAGCACAAAGTTGCTCAAAGTCCTCAGGACTTGGGCTGTAACTTGTTACTGCCTAGAGAAGGTGTCCCAATAAGTCTCTGTATGTAAAGTCAGAACTAGGGACTGCAGCAGATTCTGTACCTCACCCTTCAGCCCACAAAGCATTCTTCCTAGGAAACACGCGTTTTCCTTTAACACAGCTGCAACAGTCCCAAGGGAGTGAAGGAAAATTCAGCTCTCTGTTCTTCTGGTGGGAACAAGCATAGGTTTTAAAACAGGGGTCTAGCACCCTGAAGACTGGTATCTAACTATTGTTGTTTGCCAGTGGGATGCCACAACTGGGAAAGGCCTGTTAAAACCATTCTGCGGCCATGCAACTGGTGTATATACAAAAAAGATCCCCTCAATGAATTTTGCCCTCCTGTTTATGGTGCTGGGGTTTAGGGGTTTGACTTCTTTTTAATTTTTTTTTTTTTTAAGAACTTAAGTGATTACTTTGTTATATCAAACACTATCCTTAAATCGTCTTTAGTGCTTGTCTCCAGATCCAAGGAGCATGCATATTTTATTGTCTTAATATTAATCTAATTTTGAATTTAAAAATTACAGTAAGCAAGTTTGCTAACAAATTATTCTTATGAGAGACGGAGTCACCAAACAATACTTTTGTCTGGGAGACAGTTCTTACTATTTCTTGTGCTCACACATATTATTGCCAAAATGAACTGGCCCTTGCTGGCTGGTAGGCTCAGACATGCTATCCAGTCTCCCAGACAGTCCCACCCAAAGTGAGAATTCAGGCCCATCACTGGTATATCAAAGAGTGACATAGAATTAAAAACTGGAATTTCACATGACAGATGTGTGGCTTATTCCTTTCATCCCACTGAATTTTTATTATAGGAGTCTTCAAGTTCATAGCATGTATTTGTAGCTCATTAGTCATGGTATATATCAGTTGGCAGGGGCTGGATAGGAAACAAGTGGTTGGAAACAAGCTGAAATAAGAAATGGGTAAGAGCTTTTTCAGCTGGGTGCATGTCTCAATTCTTTGATACATTTCTTTGAAAGTAAGGACAAAATGAGGAGCAGACTGGAGAACAGCAAAGTCACAGACCTTGACACAATACATAGTCATGCAAAATATATATGGCAGCTCATACTTGGATAGAAAGACAGGGTTGTCACAGAGGTATAAAAAAAAGCTATGAACCTCTACTCTTTTTCGTAGCCCAGAAGATGAGTTAGCTGGGTGCTGAACAGATAGAACTGGTGGCTGGTATCTGTTGCCATCTAACAACACTACTGGCCAGCTCAAGCCAAGGCACAGTCAGCTGCTTCATCATAAGCATTTTGTTGTCTAATAGGCAAACTCTTCCTCACCACTCTGCAGCTTCATTTCCTGAGTCTGTTTCCCTTCTCAGAGCTCTGTTTCCCCACATGGCAACACCATTCCTGTTTCTTGACCTTATCTTGGCTTTCTATTTCAAGTCTATGCAAACTTCCACCAATAAAATTCATAGCACCTGCATGTTCCATCAGTCCCATCGACAGCCTTCTCACTGTTCCAGAGAAGAAAATAAAATGCAGAGTGACTGTCCCATAAATCACAATTTTGTATGGTGTACATTCCATGTTAAGTGTAGGGAGCAACAGTAAGCTTGCCTGAGAGCATATTCCTCTGTTGCAGCTCATGCACTTCTGTGACTCGTGTGAACCTCATACATAAGCTTCTCCTGCTTAAAACAGTTTACTTCGCAAGATAGCTTGGCATTTCTACTCATTCCAAAAGCTAGCCCACCAGTCATCTTCAGCAAGGCCAACAATTGCTCACAGGTCAAGCAGTCTCCAGATATTACAACACTATCATTGTTGGTTGCATTAATAATCAGTCTATCCTTGTGTAGGAGAGATGAATTCCCTTTAAAAATAACTTTGATACGAGTTGTTTGATTGAAGGGAGCTTATAGAGCAAGACACAGGAACATTTTCAGAGAGAAGAGAACAAATATGTGACAGACGTCAGTCATGTTACTTAATGCACTGCTGGAAAGAAACACACTTGAATGCTACAGGATAATAGTTTCACAAAGACATCCAGGAGAATATTAAGCAGAGCATGCATAATGGACCCACAGACAACCATTCAAACAGATGCAGTTAGTAATCAGGGTGGCAAAGTAAACCTTCAGGACAGCATGGCTTATCATTTGAAGGGTAAAGACATACATTTTCTTGTTGCTTATCTTCTTTATTTCCTGCTTGCTTGTTGAGCCATTTGTTTGGGGGGAAAGCTTATGAGAATGCTGACGGAGTTGGGACAACCCAATCAAGCATCCTCTGACAGCAGTGCAGGCAGGTAGACAACAAAAGACAAGACCTAAAAGCATTTCCTTTGCACCTTACCATGGTCTGTTTTATTTTGTGGAACTTCTGTCACCAGAGCCTCATGCCTTATTTATTTCTCCACCATGCCTGGTATAATACACCAAAACCAGGGTTAGCTCATTTTAAATCAACTTTGCTTCCCTCAAGAAGTCATTTCTGTCTCTCTTCCTCTCTCACTGTACACGTCCCTGAGCATGCAAAATGTTGAACAGTGAAGCAAATATGAGCTAGTGGTTTCTGAGCTAGTAGAGCAAAGACTACAGTAATACTTGTCTTTACATAAAATATGCACTGGTGACAATAGAGAGGGAGAGGACATAGCTGCTGCTTGCCAGAGAGTACCAATTTTTGGAAAAGGCAAGCATAAACCAGGCAACATCTCACATCACCTTCTGTGAATGGGAGCATTTGCTGGTTGCCAACCTCTAGATCTATTTTAACGGCTTGAGGCTTTGAATGGATATTTGATTCTCTTTGGACAGACACCTAATTAAACTAGTACTGAAATGTATTTGGTCAATTAGGGAGAGATTTAAGACAGATACTAAGAGCTGTTTATCTGATGTTTTTATTCCCTAGTGATTGTACAGGACTATTACTGCTCTTAAGAGAAAGTGGTAGCAAGAAATGCAATATCAGTTTGTCAGCTGAGATATCAGCAGTGCTTAGATAAAGTCCTTGTCTTCAATAGTCTATACACAGACACTTTCTTTTATAATGACTTTTACAAGGTGAATTCATGCAAAAGCTTTATTCTCAGACTGTGTCAGTAATACAAAACCCACACAAGATATCTGCTTCTTTTACTCTGGGTGTGTATGAGGAAAAAGAAAAGAAGATTGTTAAATTTGCTCTCTATTTTCCAGAAAACACTTTTGTACCTGATTCTCTGAAAAGCTTCAGGTTGTCAAATAAAAAATAGAAGAAGCACTTCTACTTTCATTAGAAATTCTTAACTAATGACAAAATCATTAAGGGAGAACATAGCTGGCTGTTATTAAGTGCTCAACAAAATAGAACTCAAATATGAGTGTCCATGTGGAATTCTTGTAACAGACACAAGCACCGTTTGTTGTTGATATGCTTCCCATAACAAGATTCTAAAATACAAATTCTTAAAACTTAGCAGTTTCTGGAACACACAGCATAGTGTGCCTGAATTATGATGTAGGCTTAAAGACTAGCAGGAACTGCAAGAGACCATGGGCTTTAGTCATCATAAATCATCTTAAGGCATTATTTTCCATAAACATCTTGGAGGTATTTAAGTATGATCACATTACAGTAAACTCCTCTTTTCTCATCATGCAGAGTGTGAGTGTAACTTGCAGGGTGAACTTTCTCCAGGGGCTGTGAAGTGAATAAAGCTGTTGTCAATCAGAGCCTGGTCTCACACACTGAAGAAGCTGGAGAGTAAAAAGAATGCAGGAAACACAAGGGCAGAGTCATGGTTAACAAAGTTACTGCTGAAGAACAGTATTCTTTTTGTGACGTTGTTCAAGTTTCAGAAATCAACCTCCCATTTTGGACAATGTCTCAAGACTCTGAGAATTAGTTCCATTTATTAGCCTTTGTTATGCCAGTTCTACGGCTGTAAAGTTGCATGTCTTTGGGATTTCCTGCTCTCCACAGGCTGTATTTCACCAAACACTACATTTGTATAGAAGTAGTAGAATTTTATTGCCCCGCAGTCATAAAATGTTTTATTGCATGTGCAGTTTCACACACACAAACTCCAAAGAAGTTATGAATATCAAATGTTTTTAAAATTAAATTCTCCAAAAATCCAGATAAAATTTATAATCCCTGCTACTTTCAATAAGTTAAATTCCACTAGATTTCACAGGCAGGATTTCCATTCCTTTCCACCTTTACATGCTGTTCTGTCTTTCCCTAATGATAATGATAAAGAGTAACAAGATAAAAAGAAAATTTGGTGAGTTTCTTGAATCTGCTAGATAAACTGCCCAGAATGGAAGGCCTTCATTCATGATATGTAGGAGGTCTTCCCCCCCCCCACCAATATAGCTCCGCAGTGCAAGTCCACTGAAATTAATGGAACAAGCCCTGTTGTTTTTAAATAGGCTTTGAGTAGGGGTTCTCAGTGGTTGTTTATTGGCTGGGTTTATTCTGTTTTTCTTTGCTGCATTCATACATAATTCCTTGGAATAATATGAGCAATTTTTACCTTTCAGTGCTCTCTACATTTCCTCAAATTCTAATGGAGTCCATTTGCTACAAATGCAGATATCTTTTTTAGCTCCATTTAATGTTCTGCCTCTGCATTTGAACAGGCCACTTTGTCAAGTCAGTGAATTTGGTACAACGAGGACACAATTTGTTGCCTCCTTCTGGGGTCCCCAAAGACATCAATTAACTCAAAGCACGAGTTCTGACAGCACAAACAGGAAGAGTTAACCCCCCACAGTTATTCTTTATATTAGTCAATCCACCCTCCTCATTCCCTCCGTCCCTCTTCATTTTCCTTTCTAATGAACAGGGACAGATACCTCTTTCTACTGAGATACTTCCACTACAATGACAATTCCCTGACTCTCCCCAGGTGATTTACTTTTCAAGCAGTGCCCACTTATTGATCTCTTCTGTGACAAATTTCAACACATGCACAGTCTTGGCAAACATTTCTGGAGATGAATCCTTCCTGCTGTTCAAAGAGGAGGATTATTTTTATGCAATGTATTTCAAAAAAAGGTTCCTGGTATGGAATCACTTTCAATAAACTGTGCAAGAATTCATCCACTAATGAGCTAATAAGAATTACTGCTGAAAATTTTACCTTTATTACTGCTTAAATATATAGGTATAACATTTAATTTACATTGGTATGCTTCTGAACTTTGACTCTGGAAAGATTTTTTTTTTTTTTTAATCACAAAAACTTGTTGCTTTCTGATAGAGTATCTAGAACTAGAACTAGAACTATTTCACTTTAAAAACTGATGGGAAATATGAAGATGTTATGTAGTTAAAATGGCAGGTCAAAAATACTTCACAAGGAAGCCACCATAATAAAATATTCTCTGAGAAATAAACATGTAGTCCCTTCATTTACATACCCTAAAAGTTCTTGCCAGTTTACTCTGACCAAGTTGCAGAAAAGAATGGCCCGGGAAGCACATTATTATGGCAGTGTTAGATATGATAAGTATTAGGGCCAAGTACTGAAAATAGAGTTGGAAATAAATCACAGTTTAGCCTCATAAAAACAGCACCAGTCACACTTGGTATCTTTTTCTTTACCAAACAGTGGCTAGTGATTTTATAAGACTCTATAGATGTCTGACTCTACAATGGCACTAAATGCTCCTAATCCCCAGTTCCTGCTGCAAACACATAACCTGAAGTATGGGCTTTTTCAAGATACCTGTCATAAAACTCTGGGTTTTCATTACCAAGAGGAAATCTTCCACAAATTGTTCCTGAAATTTTTCTAATGGTGTCAGCTCCTGCTTCTCCCTGGAGAGCCCAGGCCTTTGATAGCCAGACTGCTTCATGGCACCTAGCTGCCAGAATAAGAAGTATCACTTGGATCAAATTTCACCTGGAACAATTTATACAAACTGGATACAATATGCTTTTTATCACTGCTTTCTGCATTGCTTTATCTTGTGTTGCCACTGACTGATCAGAAAGCATGGTCTTCCTAAAAGCAAAATTTTGCTTTTCCAGCAAAAAGCATTCAGATAGTGATGCCTTCTACAGCACCAGCACTCCCTTTTCTTTAATTCTTTCCTTTCAAATGCTCCTTCTCATCTAATTATTCAGTAGAATTTCCTTTTAATGCTTTCTCCTTTCTTCTAGCCACAGGCTGACCTTCCCCAGCCTGCTTAGTCTTAGCTCCATAACATGCTGCTTCTTTTCTACAAGCCCCACTGTACTTTGTTACTCTGTCCTTCTCTCCCTCCCTTTACATGAACACTTAAAGAAGTCATTTCAGGCAGTTTAGAAAGTCTTACTCCTCCTCAGCTTCTTGGATCTTTCTTTCATGAATAGTCCAACTGAATCAGTAGATCTTTCCACACAGCAAGGCTAAGAGAATTTTTCCACCAAAATGTATCTTGTCTGAAATGTTAGCCTAAACTATTCTCCAGGGATAGTTCCTAAATCTCTAATTCATCCTTATGATTAGCCAAGCAAACAAATTACCCCAGCACCCAAAACTCCCTCACAAATACTGCAAGAACTTTTGTCTATTTAGCAACAAGTTTCAACTTCCTCAATTAAACGAAATCAAGTTTTCCTTGAGAAGACAAGTTATAAATTGCTGAAATTAAAACTAATTACTTATGTCATGGTTGTTCGGATATTTGTTTCTTTGTTTGTTTTAAGATTGGCTTCATTCTATTAACATTGGGGTTTATTATTATTTAAATTTTTAAGAAATTTTACACATTTTGAACAATTACCCCTGATCTGCAGACCTCATCTAAAATTAAAAAGTGTAGCAATCTGGCAACTAGAGCAGTATAAACCATGAGAGGTTTTACCCTTCACCCTCCCCATTTGTATTGTAAAGGTATGTGTCTTTAAATCATTACCAAAATTTTCTATTTGCAATTCTGTTAACATTTCTAGGTTACTACTGGTAAAATACATGACTGGAAAGTACATACAAAGTTTACCCCATATTGGGCAAGTTTTTGGCAACATCTGCTTTTATTTAAAGGAAAAAAATAGTGCAGGGTTTTGGTTCAAAGCTTACTTTTAATTTTGGTGATTGGCAGCTAATTTTTCAAATGATCTCACTCCCTGGTCTTCAAATACACCATTTCCTTAGTTCATAAAATTAAAACTTCTTACAGTTTAAGGGAGACTTGCACAGATCTCCTCCCAGTCTGTGTAATAGAGTCACTCTGTTTCTATTTCCTTGCAGGGCTATTTAAGGAGAAAGGCAAACAGGAGGCTTTCAAAAGACCAAAGGTTTCCGCTGAATGTGTTTCACAATGGGAGCAGAAAGTAAAAGTGGAGCTGCAGTTTCTCCCAAACTTATTTCACAGTCTGAGCCTCTGCAGGGAACGCGTGGCCTTTTGCAACACCCCTTGTCTTTACAGCCTGCAAATGGCAGCAGGCCATAGCTCCCTCTGAATTTCACATTTACCGCTGAACTGAGTGGCAAAATGTCTACGACGCTGCCAGCACCCACTGAAATGTGCTGCTGCTCCTGTCCAGAGATACACACACCAACCTACCCAGGCCATTCACAACCAAGCAGAAGCAACAATGATGGTAACTGTCATCGATGTAATTAAGGAAAGCAGGTGTAAAGCACTCCAAGAGGGAATTGTGCAATTTGAATGGGATTTGCTCTCAATAAATCCAGTTTAGACACATCTGCTTTGAACTTTATGTGACTTTTGTAGCCTATATCTCTTAGGTGGGAAGGTTCAAGAAAAGGTGGAGAGATTGTGCCTCCTCCTTCCTGTCACTCCAGAAGTGATGCATGATTCATTTCTCTGGTGTTTCATCTTCAGTACTTCTGACCTCCCCTGCAACTGAGTGATGCAAGAATTGAGCAAGCTTTAATGAACTTTGAAAAGTATAACATTTGGATATAGATTCAGGAGGATTCTGTATATATTCAATATATTATTACTGATTTCTCCTTTGAAATGTACGCCAACACTCTAACTTGCAAATGCGCCCATTTTAAGCTTTGCATTGAAACCAACGAAATTAATCACAGCTGAGGAACGGAGTGAAACTTGCCATAGAGAGTCCAGTGTAAATGAAGTAAGCACTTCACATATTCTGCCTCCCTTGCCATTCAAACAAAATAATTGAAATGTTTTAAGGTGAAAAATTTTCACATATCAGACAGTAACAAGTTATAAGAGCATTTCCAGGAGCTGAGATATGTAACACTAATGAGAATGTGGGTAAAGAGGAGCAGCACCACAGTGGCTTTCCCTACTGCCTCGTGCTGGCAGACATCCTCTCAGACTGGCAGTTCAGCTTGTGCCTACAAGAAAACTGGAGAAAGGGAGCAGAAGCAGTGTTGTGGGAGAGAGGCAACAATATAGGAATGGGGAGAGAGTGGGAGGGTGATGGCAAAAGCCCAAGGAATGGTGGGAGTGGGAATGGAAATGGAAATGAGGGAGAGAAGAAAGCAATAGCCAGGAGATCCACATAAAGCAGGTTGTGAATTACAGGGTTACGCATGGTAAGCCATCTGTCACTTCTCCTCAGGCAAGGATACTTGTTTGGTAGTGAGATGGATAACATTTGGCTGTGTTTCCATAGCAAGCATTCCCTTACTCCAAGAGTAACCAAATTTTAACTGGGACAATCCCCACTACTTTTGAAGATGCATGGGAGGGCCATATGCTTTGATCAAAGCCATATACACTACCAAAACCACAAAGAAGATGTCAAAGCACATCACTAGACATCCAGACTGCCTGTCACAGTCCAGTCAGCACATTCGTTCTCCATCCAAGACAGTCACAGACTTATCACGATTGGCTCTGTGTCTGAAAAAGCGCAGTCTTTTGATTTGTCAGTTTACTTCCTTCTCCATCTAAGGGCATGGCTTTGATAGAACTCTGTTCTTATTACCAGATCTCCTACAGTTTAGATATTTGCTAAACTTTACTCACATTATTTTTTTCTTCTGATGGAACTACCCTTCTATTCTGATATTTGTATAATATGCTGGTTTTGGCTGGGGTAGAATTAATCGTCTCCACAGTAGCTAGTATGGGGCTGTGCTTTGAACAGGGCTAATACAGAGATATTTTTGTTATTGCTGAGCACAGCTTACACAAAGCCAAGGCCTTTTCTGCTTTTCGTGCTGCCACACTGGAAAGTAAGTTGGGGGTGCACAGGAGGATGGGAGAAGCCACAGCCAGGACAGGTGACCCCAACTGACCAGAGAAATATTCCAGACCATCATGCTCTGTACACAAAGTAGGGGGACAAAGGAGGAAGAGGAGGGGCTGATCAGTGTTCAGAAAGTGGGGTCTGGCATCAGCCAGCAGGTGGTGAGCATTTATATTGTGCATCGCTTGGGTTTCCCTTTTTATTATCATTATTATCATTCACCATTATTACTGTATTTTACTTTATTTTCAATTATTAAACTGTTCTTATCTGAACCTAGAAATTTTACTTTGATTCTCCTCCCCATTCCACAAGGTTTGGGGGAAAGAGTAGGGGGTTGAGCAAGCAGCTGCAGGGTGCCTTATTTCCAGCTGGGCTTAAACCACGACAATTGCTATAGTTTAGAAAAGCTCTAGCCAAGGATAGAAATCCCACTGCTACTGATCCTCTCCAAACAGAAGCAAAAAAGGGAATTCCTGCCCTGAAGAGCAAACACTGTTGATGTAAATGTATCCCTGTTTTCGGGGAGCATTCAACCAGTCAAGCAAAGAGTTCTACGACTGCTTTTTATTTTCTTTTTCTTCTTTTCTCCTTTATATTTTTTTAATGATAGTGTAGTTTATGTTGG
Organism: Platysteira castanea; assembly: GCA_013397175.1. Taxonomy (NCBI): domain Eukaryota; kingdom Metazoa; phylum Chordata; class Aves; order Passeriformes; genus Platysteira; species Platysteira castanea. The sequence continues at coordinate 388,963 of VYXC01000513.1, forward strand.
AAGGGACATAGAAAGCCATTGGGTTCAAACACTGCTCAAAGCAGGACTAACTTCAAAGCTAGATTGGGTTTCCTATGGGCTCATCCAGCTGAGTTTTTCATACCTCAAAGGATGGAGATTGCACAGCCTTTCTGGGCAGCCTTTCCAGTGTTAAATCAACCCACCAAGGAAGAATCACTTTTCTTCAGATGAATTTCTGTTGTTTCAACTTGGGTCCACTGCTTCTTGTTCTGCTGTGCACCTGCAAGAGGAGCCTGGCTTCATCTTTTCTGTAACAGAGATGAAGACAGAAAATTGATCTCTCTTTAACCATCTCTCTTCCAGGCTGCAGAAATGCAGTTCTCTCAGCTTCTCATATGTCATCTGCTCAATGCAAATGTTTGCATTTTCCTAATCTGTCAAACCTTAATGGAGTATTTTCACTGTTTGAAAGTATGTACCCTAGTGGATGTATCACAGTGGGTAATCCTGACAGAGACGCAGTAAGCAATCAAATTCTGGCAAGGCCCTAAGAAGCCCTCTCTCTGGTGAGGCCAGGGTTTCGCTCTCAGAGCTATCACACAGCTTAAGATAAAAAGACATCCAGGCCTTTTTGTTTTCTGGCTCAATTGTTTTCCCAGACCTTGCTATCACCGAAATTTATCTTGATTTCCCTCAAAGGGCACTGATTTAAGATGTCTGCATTCCAAATCTGATTGCCACCTGTACTGCTGTTTTCACTACCATATTTGCAGTGGCTTATTCCTCAACACTATGATTTGATCTTACCCTCAAAATATGCAATACTGCACCCAGGCAAGTACCTTGGAAAAAATCAATTACTACACATGCATGCACAAACTCAGTGGCTTTTCTGTTGATGATACACCACACTGCAGATTGCATATACAAGGGCAGATTGAGCTTTTAAGAACATAAAAGCACTTAGAGGACTTCACTGTTTAACAGGCACAGACTAATCTCTGCGTCTCTGACAGTCAGGCTTCAGAGTTCACCGTGTGTGCATACAGATACAAGATAATGAACAGATATTTATTCTATACTGAATTCAAAAGTAAAGTGGAAAATTCTCCCATTTCTACTTGTGAAATTTCAGATATCTTGCTGTAGTGAAGTAAATTGTTACCCTGTATAACACTGTAGCTATTTTATCTAGAATTCTTTCCCAAAAGTGAATTGTGTTTCTTTCATTATAAGCCATTTACAGTCTCAGTTGTGAAATACATGCCCTTTTCAGTCCTCCTATTCCTTAAAGATAACACAACAGTGCAATGAAATGTCAGACCATTCACTGCACATGCCTGTCTATTTCTTTGCACAGAGAATGAAAGCTGCTTCCTACAATTTGAAACAATGACTAATTTTGGTCTTCTAATCAAACAAGAGAGTGTGCTTTATCATTTAATTTATTCTCAGTGCTTGAAATGAGCCAGCTGTTTAAAGGGAAGTTTGTTGACTTCCATCTAAATTCTTATCTTCATTAGATGACTAGTAGTATTATAACAAATAAACAACTTAATAAACACAAAAAAATGCTTATCTCAGTGTAGTTGGTGAGAGTTATTAAACCAGATAATTTAACCTTAGTTTTCTGGAAAAGATAAAACTATGTTATCTCACTTAAGCCACCAGGGAAATTAACTTCTCCACTATCAAATCTCTTGCAAAGTCTACTCCCATTGAATGGATACTTGTACCTCCTTTGATTATCTCCTTTCTGTAGATACCTAGAACAACCACTCAATGACCTTTCTTATTAATTTTGCTTTTGGAATGTAAGAAAGTTAGAGCACTGCTTTATTCTGCTCTCTTTCAGTTGTCCTTTACACAGAAAAAGAACTTTAAATCCTATAAATATTTCAGGTTTTCTCAGAAGTTTTCTTTCACCACTGCCAGCCATGGAGAATTGAATAGCTCTGATTTTGTGCCAGTGTAGGCAGGGTTAGGAATTCAGAGTCAGGAACTCTAACTGCTCTGCCTAGACAGATGAGTCCCAGAAAGGTCCCAAAGAGGTTCAGAGTGATCCTGCTTATGCAAAGCACTGTTGTGCTTCAGGGACAGACGGATTTCCCCTCCTGTGAGATATAATATATATATTATAGATCATATATATATAAAATGGAGGTTCTCATACAGATTTTCAGCACCAGTCAAAGTCATTCTCACTTGCTTTGCAATGTTCAGGTCTCTGTTTACGGGGCTTTAGGTTTTTTAAACAATTGGGTTTGGTTTAAAGAAAAACAAAACAAACCAACAACCCATGCCAGCCTGAGGTTCACCTTCAGAGCCAGCCCATAAATCAGCAAGAACAAGATGGCAGCAACTCTCTCCAGAAATAATTGTAATTCAGACTACCTAGAAAAGACATTTAAAACTTCTCATGTCACTGAGTTATTGTCTTTAGATAATAGTATACTCACCTTAATCTTGGATCTTCTAACCTGGAAATATTTCGTCTCTCTGGTATGTTAAAAATAGAAAAATATATCACTGGCCATCAAATCAAAGATATTTCTGAATTTGAATTTTATAAAAGAGAAGGGTTTATGAATCCTAAAGACAATTGATTTTTTTCCAGGAATTAATTTCATGCAAATGAAACTATTTACAAAAAACCATGTTTTTTCACCTGCCAAGATGAGAATCAGCTACCACCCAAAGTGAAACAAACACAAACGAGGTAGTGTGCATCTAGTTAAAAAATTTGAACTTGATCCCTATCAGGACATGCGTAAGCCTTCTACATCACTTATTACTTCTTATTAATTCACTGACTGAATTGTGCAACATAAAGAAAATCAAAGAACTCGGAAAGTATATCTAGCTTATCACGAAAATATTTCAAATATTATTTATATAAAATCTTAAGAGCTCATCTGCAAAACAGATACTTCCACACCTCCCTGGACACGACAGTAACTTCAGCATCTCATCTGAGGCACACAGGTTTGTCTTGTTTTATAAACACTGGTACTAATGATGTCTTAATTTAAAATTAAATTATAATTCTTTACTCAGATTTCTAAGCATTAACCGTAGTTAAAACATTCTGATGATCCACTTTAAAACATTAGCACTCAAACACCCTTAGAAATGTAAGAAAGGCTTTTCTGATGTTCTTTTATTTCTGTGGGTCATCTCTTGCACTTGAGTTCATCCTGTCAGTTTGTTCATGGAGTTTAACACTAAAATGGCTACATTTGTGTTGAGCCATGAATGTGCTGGGAGGAGAGGGAAGAATCAGGCTCCATTTAAAAAATCAACAATTAAAACAGCAACAGTGAGTAGAGAAGTGAGTCTTTATACTTGGCACCTTCCTCACACCAGATATTAAAAAACATTCTGTTCAACATCAGCAAGCGCAATGTCTCATTTATTTGAAGCCCAGATCTCCAACTACAATCATTTTTCTCTCTCTGGTGCATGCATACTGATGCAACAGGTACCCACAGGTTACTTGCACAGATTGTCACAGCAGATTTTTAATCTATAATAAAGAATGAGAAGTTTGTGTTGACTGAAAAGTAATGAAACTTTCCGTCAAGATAAATTTTACACATTAAATGTGCTCCGGGTTTAGATCAATGCAGATAGTGTCAAATAAAACAAAATACTACAAGGGAAGATTCACAAAAATTGATTATGGCCAAAATACGCCCCAGCACTGTTAAGAGGTTTACTTCAGTAATGTCTGTGGTCATTGACTAGATCAATGAAACTCATTCTTTCAACAGCATCCAATTATCAGTTTACTGTGGAGTGAGCTTTCTAATAAATCAGTATACTTTACATAAAAGTAGACAAAGTTTCAATGAAACTTAATAGCAAAGTATAAAAATATTTTGGTTCCAGGAAACAGAGATTTCTATCACATCCGAGAAAAAGGCCATTACTTGCCTTATTTAAGGCTGCCCCATAGGTAGTAATATTTTGAAGCAGTAACTTTCTGTTGGCTAGTTTATGGTTAGCAGGATAATAGAGTTTGATTAAGCACTTAGGACAGGTGATCAAAATGCTTCAGTCATATTTACAGAATCAAAAAATGGCAGGCACAGTGAGTGCCAAACAACATAAATTCAGGCATGTTATCAGATAGTCAATCACAAAACACTTTCCACAACACACATTCTGAAATGCTTTCTTACCAATATTACATGTCTCAGGTATATGTTTTTCCATTTTCTTGGGCAAATAGGTAGCCAGTTACCATTTGAGCTTTACAGCAGAGTTGGTAGAGTGGCAGACTTCAGGTCCTCCATGGCTGCTCTTCTTTGTGCTCTCTGAGATGTAATGGCATGAAGAGCCCCCAAACCTGTATGCTGCCAGTATCAGATCAGAGACACAGATAAATGTGAGGACCACACAATCTATAATGTGCTTGTGTCACACCGCTTCTGTAGAGCAGAGGTTTTCTAACTTTGTCAGAGTTAGGAAGGCAAAAGAGAGGGATGAAGAACCAGATCCTAGCTCTTATGAAGATCCATTTAGAAATCCCAGCTGGCTGTCACATAAGACCAGGGGAAACCAGACAGGCATATCTATGAAAAGCATGCAGCACTGAGAGCCAAAGGGTCCAGTCTCAGAAGATCCAAATTCACCCTGATTAACTGTGGGATCGAAGGCCACCTAAAAGGAGATGCTATTTGAAAAAATATACCAGCAATTTTAACCAATTCAATGCCAAATGAACATCTCTATAGCGATTACAGGCAGAGAGAGGCCAGGAATGGGACAGTTGCACCTGTGTCCAAATTCCTCCCTAGAAATCTGAGGAGAGGTTTATAGAATACAAAAGGCCATCAATGCCTCCTCTGCTCCTTGCAGAACACGTATGTGTACATCCAGCACTACCAGGTCCATATTTTTACACCAATAAACCCAATTCTGCTGTTACAATCTCATTGCTCTCATGGGTGCTGTTATTTAACCTTTAGTGGGCTCCAAAGGATTCTACAAAAACGTTGATTGTATGAGATAAACTGCAGTGTCATAGCTGGCATATTTGGCCCCCGTATTCATGGCAGGCCCGGTGCTGCTGCCAGGCTGGCTTCATTGCAATGCTGGAATTACTAGGAGTAAATCAAAGGAACAAAAACCTACAACACCTGAAGGTGAGCCTGGTGACTGCCCTGCATGCAGCAGAGCACTCTGAAAACCCTCCCCGGTGCTGCACTGCACCGTTCTATCTCTCTGAATTCTGTTTGCAGTACCACGGATGTCTGTGGGAGCAGTGCCACGTGCCCTGGGGGCATCTCCTGCATCACAGCACCCACTACACGAACTTGGGTAAAAGAGATGGAGAAGGGCAAACCCTAAAAGACAGTTGTTATTTTGTCTAGCGAATGGAGTGAATGCCAATTATTTAAAACTCTAACTGATCAATTAATATTGATTCTCCTTTGCTTTTCATTGATTACCAGGCTCAGTGTAAGAGAAGAAAAAGAAATTGTTCTCTTGTATCCTTGATCCTGAGGTATAGCTGTGGCAGCTTAGCATACAGCAGTAGGTTGTTCTTCATAAAATCTACACAGAATACAAATCCCCATTGACATCAGCGTGAAAAAATGTCTGGTAACTCCTTCATCACAGATTTTATTGTACTGAAAATCTCCCTACAATGTGTTTTTCATTGTATGTGTACCAGAGGTGTTATATTTGAACAGAAAACTCCACGGCTGTAGGAAGCACAAATTGCTGACAAAAAGTTATCAATCAATCAGATACTGGAGTCAGTGAGTCACGAGTACCTAGGACTGGTATTTGAGGGGATATGATTTTTATTTTATGGATAAGTTGAACTTACCCACAAAGAAGGGAAGATGGGAATGGTGAACATCCTTTTCAATGGCAATAAACTTTGCAAGGTTCTCATCTCCTTTCAGCAGCAAATGTTTGTTCCTCTGTGCATCCTTTTGACAAAACTACTGCTTAAAAAAAAAAAAAAATAATTGTAGTTTTACACAGTGAGGCTAATTCCCAAGTAGACAAGAGGATGAGAGGCAATAAAATTTCACAAAAATCACTTCATCAAAGACAATGCAGTGAGGCGTGTTATGATCAGTAAGAAGTACATACAGGATTTTAGAGATGGTACAAGCAGGTGATTTTCTGCCCCAGGAAAATTCTCACATAAATTGAAACCTCTGAACTTGATCTTTCAGTTATGGGAAGAACCCAATAAAGGCTTTGAGCTTGGTGTTTTCTTTGTGCTGACAAATACACAACAGCTATCAGTGAATTTAGTCCTCTTGCAGCCTCTAAGCCTACAAGTTGTCCTAGGTGTATCTAATCTGCTGGATCGCTCCCAGGAAAATCTTGGCAGGACTGTCAGATTCCAACTTTGCTGATTGTCAGTGCCATAGCAGCTTTAAACAAAGTCTAAATCAAGTTGTTGAACCTACCTGTGGGCACAGAGAAGTCTGAACCCGGATGAACCTGGATTTTAAACCTAGAAAACACCTAGGCTGGGTAAAGCCTCGTCATTTATTTCCAGAGGTTAGAAACAAAATTAATACCTTGTGCTCTAGATACAATACATTGACTGTGTGGTTATAAACACTTACATAACGTTCACACCAAATATTCTGTGTCTTCCCACTGGATTTTAGTATTTGTGGGACCTACCCACAGGTACTATAAAAATCTGTGCATACAAACATCTTCATCATAAGCCTCAGCAAGGAGGTGAGCCGGCCCTATGCACCTTTGCTCAGGCACGGAGCCAGCTGTGGCTGCTCTGCGCCTCCCCCAGGACACACTGCAGCCCCTGGAAGGCTGAGCTCCTGTTCTCCAGCTGCAGCTGTGTGTCCTGGGCATGGAAAAGATGCATCCCTAGCCAATTAGGGGGTTAGAGATGAAAGTCAACATCTTGAATCCCTCGAATTCCCTTGAATCTGGGAGTATATAGAGTGATTTTTCTTAGAATTAGGCTAATAATGACACTGTACTTTCTAAAAGTCCTGACATGTATTTTAAAACCCTAAATATGAGCTTGCCTGATAATTTTGGAAAACCATCTAAAAACTTCTATCTCTGTATTATACTCATAACTGAAATAATAAAATATAGATAGAGACACGGTCTCTGATAAACCTTTTTGTCGCATTTTAGCTGTAACTCTCCTTCCACTTTCAGATGCTTACATATGCATATTTTCATATTATAGTTTTCATCTTCTTGTATTTTTTCCTCACAGTTTCAGTTTCTCCATTTAAAGGAGCACCAATTATTTAAAATGAAGTATCTGTCTCTCAATTTTGAAGCACAGCTCTGAGATATTCTCAAAACCATACTATTCTATTGCCTCTCTATACAAGATCCATTTATACACTGATAATTAGATTCCAACACTAAACCATCTTTTACCTTGCCTATTAAAAGTAAATTTATAACAGACTGATTATATCTCCCCTACAAGGTACGTACAAGCAAACTCCAGTGAAATTGATTTAAGTTAGTTTAAAACCAGCATCAAGATTTAAAAAAAGGACCTAGAGAATAATTATTTCTGTTGCATTCTTGTAGCTTACTATGAGAAGCAAATTCACAAAAGTTACAAATCTATGTACGGACAGACATACAGACACACAGATATTTAGCTGCCATCAAGGAGACATGAAGGCTCTCTTGTGTTTTGATCCCTTACTGGCATTTCTATCTCATGCAGTATATTTTTCGTGTAAGGCTTCTGTTGACAAGCACTTTAATAGATTTCTTTTTGGATGATGTAAGAAAATAGCCAGTTTTCATGCCTTTCCCATTAAAGAACTATTTACTACTTGTAATTTTTACTAAAACTTTTTTTTTAATTTCTCATATTTCCATGCATATAGCTTCATACAGTAGAGCAATTTTTATCCAAGAATCCTAAGGTACTTACAGAATTAAATTAAAAATCACAGTGGTGACATGGACCAGAGATTTTGTGGGATGTGGGTTCTTACATATATGTCTCAAGATGGGAAAACCAAATGATTAATTATGATTTTGGTAATGAAGAAATTTAGTAAAAACCAATTAGTAATAGATATTTGTAATGACCTAGTCAGGACATTGCTAGGTGACATATTGATTCTAGTATCAATGCCCTGGATAATCCACGACTTCTGCAGTTCCTTCCAGCAGCAACAAGTAACTCACATTCCCTGAGTCACCCATCTGAAGTACTGAATGCATTACTTCACAAACCGTAACCTGCTATCACTTGTTGGAACTCTTCCTGCAGTCAGAAATAGAGCCTGAAACATAATTTGAAGATGCAAAATGCAGACGTCCTTGGAGGAGGATATTATCTGTTCTGTCAGAATAATAATCGTAGCAATCATAATCAAGATATCTGAATTACTAGTGTTAGAACGCAAAGTTGATTCTGGCTCTAAGATACGTAGGAACAGAGCAGGACACAAGGCCTTGAGGACTGGATCATACTCACAATTTTATAAGTTATTCAGTTACTCAAAAAATATTTTGATGGAGGGAAAAGGTGGATGCGTAGCTCAAGAGACAGCAGAAAAGCAGCTTTCTAGATACAAGTGAATTGGAAGTGATGCAATTGAAAGGGTTGCGTGGGTACCTTGGTCACCCTTTGGCTTAGAGCATTACACAGTTACATGCTGAAAACTCCCACCAGCGTTTCACTTTAAGCAATAAGGAGAGGAAAAGGACTCATCTGCTTGGAATCAGATGCTTGCAAATGATTGACCAAAACCTTTGTGTACTTCACTACCGCATAAGAAATGTTAGCTCTGTAATGAGTCATAGGCTGTACCCCACATGGATTCTCAGTTGTTTCATAATAGAATTTATGCTACAGTCATTTTCTCTGTGGGGATTCTAATACATATCTTTTTTTCCACTACACAAACACCTATTTTCATGAATTTCGCTGGAAATTCATATAATTGAGCCATCTCTTCATTGTTACATCTATTTCAAATTGATCAGTGACTTAAAACTTTGGTAAAGGCATTCTCTGGGCATCCTGGTAGAAGTACCACATTAGCCTCATTTCCTTAAGGAGGCAGGTTAAAAATACGTATAAACATCTTTCCAAGTATGTTACTGACCAAGTAACACTGAAGTCTAAAATAAATGGCATGTCCAGATATAATGCAATATTATGGTAGGATCAGCCTATCTAATCTGGCAGTCTCTGTGTTTTGCTACTATTTCTATACGGGTATAGGACACAGCAGAACTGCATGACGTGCTGATGCTCTGCTCCAGCACATGAGGGGTGATTCAATAAAACAGCACCAGAGATTCAATAACATCACTGGGCCTTGAATTCAGTTTCTTGCAAGAAATTAAAAAATTCCATGAACAGTTTCTTGTACCACATGTTGATATTTATCAAATATGAGATAAAGCATCACCAGGGAAATGTTACTGAACTTACCTTGAAATAAAATTGTTATTAGAATTTTTATAGTCTCTAAGGAGCTGTACCTAGTGAGCTACACTATCAGTTAGCTGACAAATATCTTTCATGTTTGTGTTCCTAAGGCTGCTTCTACTGCAGAATTAACTTTTATCATCAACTAAGTCATTACCTTGCTTAGCATTTTCAACACTTTGATACTTTGTGTAGTTAGGAAATTATTACCAAACCTTAATGATCTTCAGTTTCCATACTTCCATCTTGCATTGCTACAAAAATAGCCTAGTGAAGGTGACAGCTGAAAAACCTTTGTATTGATACAGTGAGAACACGTTGATAAAGTGAAATATGCTTGTACCATCAGCTGAGAACAGTGAATTGGTAGAAGCACTACTGGGAAGAAGAAAATCAGATTAAATAATTAGTGTCAATTAGCCCAAGCAAATAATTCTATAAACAATTGGTCTCTAGTGCCCTGTTTAATTATGTGAGACTTTCATCGCTTCTTATCAAGTCTTCTTTGATTTATGTTAAGCTCTTGAGCATCCCAGAAGTATAATTAATTCTTGTCTTGTAAATAAACTTCTGGTAATTAATGGTAGCAGAAAACAATACACTATCTTTTTTAAACTATATCACTATGGAATTATGAATATTTGAAAACTGTTTTAGATTTCAGGGTAAAAGGGATTCACACTGCAGCAAGAGACATGATAATTATAACTAAAGACAAACTTTCTAGAAGGAGTAATACACTAACTACCATTATATTAAACAACTCTTCTGTGTTACTTACTATAATTGATGTACACCTTTGTAATCTGTCTTTAGACTGTAATATCTATTTTACTTATATTCAATTCTCAATCCCTATATTAAAAGAAATTAGAAAATTAATTATTTTCAGATGTGGGCAGCAAATACAATTCCTGCAAAAGAAATTCATAGCTAAGATAAACTTCTCATTAAATAACAATGCTTTGAAAGTTCTAGCACAGTCAGTCTTCCCTAGATACAAGAATCTCAGCTAATCCCAGAACTATATTAAAACAAGTAAATAGGAAGACAATGGAAAATCACTTTAGTTGCCCAAATAAAACATTGTACATAACCTGAATCATGCTATTTGCATTTATAGGTGCATCTCCTGTAGATCATTTGATCATATGATTCCTCTATCTGATAGCTTTTTTACACTTGGAAAAATAAATGCAGTATCCCTAGTCTTGAGTAGATTCCTATGGTTAATGAGAACAAAGGTACAGCAAATAAATAGACACTGAAAATCATCAGCTAATGTAAGTGTATAGTAAATATTTTCTAAATTCACTGGGAACAAGGTGAATTTCAAAAATGCTCATAACTGGTCCATACTGTGCTCTAAACCATTGATAATGCTACTGGTATCAGTGAGGAGGTATGTTACAGGTCTTTCTGGTCAGGTACTGCATGGTACACCATCACTGCACCCCAACAGTTCTAGCAGTGTTGGAAGCTTTTAAGTACAACAAAGAGTACTAAAACCTCAGCCCTTTGAGATTTAGGAATACAGCCACATGACCCAAAATCCTGGCCACTTAATGCCCAGATGCTGTGGCTACCTTTCCCTCTTTTCATTCAGATTTCTCTCCTACAGAGATTTGGGAAGGTGGGCCTGAGGATGAATATAGGGAGGAAAGAGGGGGAGAAGAACAGTGTATTCTTCAGCATTTCCATCCCAGTATGGTCTTGAGCATAGCATGCATCCAGATGCCCAGCTGGATATTCCTGAAATTTCAGTTACAGTATAATGGGCTACTAGCAGGCCATTGCATCTTTTTTAACCAGCTACAAAATTGAGCTTAACTCCATCATTTCTCCAAATCTTCTGCAAATAGTATACCGATGCTATCATATTATTCCTTTGCTTGCACATTTCCGGATTAAAGACCAGCTTCCTCAGCCTCTCCTTGAAAGGCAAATGATCCAAGTCCCTGACCTTCATAACCCTCTGCTGACCCCTTCCCACTTTCTACACCTGCTTTCAGAACTGGAAAACTCATGGAAACAAATATTCCCAGTACAGCCTCATCAGTAAGCAGCATAATGGGATAATAAGTTCCCTAAATCTACTGGCCTCAGTCCTTGTAGTATGGCTCAGTAGCAGATTTGTTTTATTTGCAGTGAGAGCATACTGTTGGCTCATACTCAGCCTGGTGGCCACTGTTCAGGAACTCTTCAGCCACGCTGGCTGTCCTCACCTGTGCTTATGCATGGGGTTACTCAGGACTCTGCACCTCTTGCTGAACTTCACATATTTTATGTTGGCTCCATCCTCAAGTTTCTCAAGGCCCCTCTGGACTGAATCTCTCCTGCCTAGCATGTTAACTAACCCTCCTAATTTGCTAAGAGCACCTTCTTTTATATCACTGTTGTTGATGATGAACACATTGAACTGAGTCAGTCCCATTTCACCATCACAGTGGTCTTTTTGTTGTCAGCTGTTAACTGAACATGAAGTCCTCAATAAATGCCTCTGGGTCCAACAGCCAAGACAAGACCAAATGCATTTATCAGTCACTTATACAGGGGAGCTGTGGGAGATGGCACGAGAACCTTGTTAAAATCAAACTTTGTCCCCACCAGTCCTCCCCCATTCACATAGCCAGTCATTCCATTATAGCGAGTAATCAGGCTGGTCAAGTCTGATCTGCTTGGCATTTGTGCTAGAAAGTTCTTCTCAGCTGTCTAAAACCTTCCTGGATTCCTTGCACAGTGTTATGCTGCCTTCCCAGCAAATGTCTCTGTGGTTGAAATCCCAAGGAGAGTGAAGGCCTGTAATCAGATGATTTCCAGAGCTGTTTGGAAAAGCCTTGTCCACTCAATCTTCAGAGTTAACTGTTGTGTGGAAAGCTGTCAGGCTTTATCTTGTATGGAGATGCAGTCCTTCACTGGGAATTGAGGAGGCTTGTTCTCTCTTAAGATTAGGACCTAATTCCTTTAATTCTTGTTTAAATCCAATTGCCCAAAACAGAGAAATATTTTAAAAGTCAAGGAAAATCTAGACAATGAAGGAAGCATCCCCTGTAGAAATTGTAAATGTTATACAAAAAACCAGAATGGTCATAAAAAAGCGATTGGTATAAATGCAAATGTTGAGCCAACCCAAGCATGACAAAGTCTGGGAGACAACACGTCAGGTACAAGTTCAGAACACCGGGTTATGCAGAGAGTTAAAGCAGACAGCAGGCACAATGACATGTTAAATTACCCACATGATGTATAGTTTAATGAACCCCCTTGTGTTGATCATGCTTGGCATTAATCAAGAGCCATGAACAGATTCCCTTATTTTCTCAATGCTGCTCTGATAAACTGCAATTTCATTTAACCTTGGACAGGAACTTTAATAGCTTCCACGGGACAACTGTCAATACTTTCCCTGGTATACAGTGATTAAACTGCAACACAAGATGCATGTCATGAATTTTCTTCATTTGAAATTAGAATTTTCATTTTTAAACAACCATTTGCATAAAATATGCTGAAAGTATGGAAATATGTAAAGGCTCACATGATCCTTGGGTAGAAGTACACCAAGACAAAGGTTTTTAAAAGATAAAATAATTACCAACATATTATTTAACATACTGAGAGCTTCAAATAACCTTATGTTTGCGAAACAAGACAACAAAAAACAATAACCCAAAGAAGGGCTTGACAAAGTTAAGCTTAAAGTTAGCTCATTATGCATCAGATATTGGACATTACACGTTTCTTTAGCAAAGGCAATACTTAGAGGTTAAAGGATTAGCAAAGGTGGGGAAATGCTTTGTTCCTCAACTTCAGTGGTTTCTAGAGACACCTTTGGGTGCTTTTTTTCTCTAAAAGCAATGCTTGTTACACGCTGAGTCCAACCTCTCTGCCTCAGAGGCACCATAGAAGAAAGAATTACTAGATCCACTTAGTGGACTAAAAATAAGACAAATACAGATCCAGCTCCTTTCCAAGGCAATCTCTTCTAACAGAGATCTAAACAACTCTTTTTTCACTGCCTTCCTTTAAAAGATATTTTCATTTGTTGCCACTGTTGACAACTAGAGACAACGAGAGAACAAAACTGGATCACAAATTACTGAGAAATTTGTTATTTTTAATTCTCAAAAATCTTCATTATAGTTATGGACTACAATTACAGGAACAACCAAACTAAAGATGCCTCTGCTTAGACATCATCAGTTACTTTTGCAACTTTTTCTGTGTGTTGTTTTTCCTACAGAACCTCAATAATCTTAATTAGAAAAAAAGTACCGTTCTAAACTTTCCCAGATTGCAATGGTACCAGTGAAAAGCACTGCTAAAGTACCAGCAGCAACCTGTTTGCAATAGCACCAGCTAAAATGCCCTGGTGTTGACTGATGTGGGACATTTAGCAGCAATGCACAAAACACACACACAATAGGGAATGGGTAGGAAGCAAACTAGAGAAAGAGAATGACTCTCTCAGGATCATGCACAAGCTAAGATCAGAGACAGAAAGAGAAACCAGGAGTAGGGTGACCAGGGCCAACATAAGCATATGATTTAGCATCTGTGAAGGTAGATAAAGGTAAAGTTTCCAAACCTTCAGAAGAGGATCATTACTGTCAGGCTAAAATGCTATCTTGGACAATTCCCATTTGTGCAAAATGCTTCATTTGCAGGTAGGAATGTAAAAATCCTTTATGGAGAAGGAAAATTTAAAAAAATCAAAACATCCTGCTTCCAGTCAAAGGCAGAGCAAAACTGCAGGGTGAGGTAGCACTAGAAATAGGTTACAGGGCTGGTGCCTGGAATGTGTACAAATTTTCAAGCATTTGTCCTGGTTCAAGCAGAATATAAACAGACTGAATCCCAGCTCAGACTGCTTTTAAACCATATTAAATCAAAGGCCATACATACAGCTAACTCCCAGCCTAGGGTACAAGAGGATTGGTTTTTTATACTGTTATGACTAGGCAGTAACTGTTACTACTGGCAATTGATGCCAATGAATCAAACACTTTTTCGATGTTTCAATAGGTCTTCATCACAAAATGGACTGAACAGGGCCTGGAAAACCCTGGGCTGCCCATAGAAAGTGGACTGAGCTACCCATAGGCAAATAAGTAAACTTAACACATCAAAGAAACAAAAGAAAGGCAGTTGGTGGTGGAAATGTGAACAAAGCAATTTTGATCTTCTAGCTGTTTTCTTTTTTCCACAGCTCCTCCATGAGCTAAGTTTCAAGTTTACCCCTCCCACCAAGAAAAATGTGATTCTGTACTCTATATACTGGAAAAAAGGGCAGTCTCTGAATAACTGGAGACTTGATATTCTATTTAATGGATTTTAATGATCTGGATAGTACTTAATGTAAATTTAGAGACTGATGAAAGAATGCCTTGTACTTGCACTTGAGCATGATTCACAGATTCCAGCCATGACAGTTTTGTAACTGTGTGTGCTCTGCCTTCCTGCATAACCCATGGTACAGGAGTTCTCCCAACAATTTCTGCCTCAAGCCACAGCTTGTGATAAAGCTGTAGTGTACCTTCAGAAAAACATGCAGGTTTGTTTTAATGTATATAAAATTGACTGCACCCTTTGGCAGTATTTTCTACTGGTTAATTGTTCCCCCTCCTTAGAAATTTCCAATTTAAAAACTGCTGACTTTGATTTCTGCCATTGAACCAAGTTATATGTGGCCTTTTGTTTTGTTTTTTTAAGAACCTTCTTACCTCAGCTAATACCTTGCTATGCAGAGGGTTATAGACCACAGTCAGGTTGTTTCTTTACCTTTATTTTTAAAATAGATTAAGTTTCTTTGGGCTGCCACTGTAAAGAGCACTTTCCAAGTCTCCAATCATTCCTGCAGCGTTCTTCTGAACCTGCTCCAATTTTCCATCATCCCTTTAAAAAGTTAATATCTTAATGGGACGCAACATTCCTATAGCAACACTGACATGCAATTACTACTTATTAGTGATAGCCAAATCTAGGTGCCTCTCTAGTATCAAAAACACAATTTAAACTAAGAGAAAAATGCATATGCAACTGACTTAGAAAGAGATGCTTTTAATTATTACTTAAATCTTTTTACTGGCAATTTAGCATCCCATCACAGTACAGTAAAGCCAGGAATAAATATGTAAAAGTTTTAATTTAAAAAGAACAGCATGAAGCTTGAAGGCTGATTTAACAGATACTGCCAAGCTCAATCACCTGATGTTAACTTGGAAAACATTTCCTTGGTGCCATTAAAAAACACAGTTGGCTACAAAACTATGGTGCAACTGAAGCTGTTAGATTTTACATATATTGAAAAAGTAAGACTCCTGGTCCCTAGCCTATACCATCAGACAAATAGAGATGGAGAATCAGGCCAAAAGATCAAACAATGAGCAAGAAAACTTGGAAGATCTATTTCATCGTGATGCCCTGTGTCCTCCAGCTTCATAAAGACAAGAGCCTTGCAGTTAAGCTGTACATCCTCTGAATAAGACACCTTTAAATAAGAGGGAGCTTTTCCACTTTGTTTTTCAAATGGCAAATACATTCTATATCTCATGACAAATCCAAAGAACTACAATACATGCTGGATGTCACAGCTGTAAGGCTATATGAACATGTTTCCTTTCACAGAGATAAGGGCATTTTGGGACAGATTTTGTGATCTTTGGCTTTGCCCAAGTCCTCCAATTTATTTGTCTAAGATTATAGAGTCAAAATCCCTGGATTATCTTGCTCCATCTTCTTTCAAATGCATCTTGTAAAAGGCTGCCTGCTGTGGTGTATGACCCTCTGCCTAAACGGGTAGGAAAATGGCAGATTCCACTGACCCTTTTGCCCTTCCTATGGGGTCTCCATAGACACCAGTTTGTTGCTCTGAGGGAACTGGTGGAAACACTGAGGGAACTGGTGGGAGGCACTTGCATCCAGATGTTTCCAGCCACAAAATAACCTCAAAGATTTGCAAGAGATCCCAATAGTGAGAAACGTCCCCTTCCCACAACAGCTTTCTTTTCCCACAGGTAAAAGAAATTTTTAACTGACGTCCTGCCACCTGAATGTGCATACTTGAAATAAGATGGTTTCATGGCATCAGTATCTATTTAGGTATATTTGTGGCGAATTTCCAGCAGGTTGAAATGCAATTTTTTTTGCCACATTAATGCTATTACTAGCTTTATTCTTATGTACTTAATGAACCTAAGTGTATGACTGGGAGATGCAGGTTTTGGTTTATTGAGCTATGGCAGCCAGAGTTTAGAACTGCATTAATGCTGAGTTCATTCATGCTGTTAAAGAAAAGCTATCCAGAGTATCAGCAGAACAAGTATTAACTGGATAGTTACTGAAATCTCTAATGCAAAAGAGAGGAGAAAGATCAACATGCTTTAGAGAAAAAAAGTGAAACAGGAATTCATCTATTTAGTGTGCCAGCACTATTATCACCAGCCAGAAGTCATTGAGTAACACAAATATTAAAGTAAACTATTCCTAAAATTGAAAACAGAATCTGCAATCCAGTCAATAGATGCAAATTACTAACGTATGTTTGCAAAGAGGTGTTTGGAATAGCTTTTTACAGAGGAGAGATTTAAGTGTATAAGGCAAAACTACCTAAGTCAGTCTGTTTGCTGTTTAACAGCATATTCTGAAGGTCAGATATTTTGATGACCAAAATATTGATAATATACATTTATATAGTACCAGTGATCTGAAAGAACCAGATGTCAAGGCGATTTAAAGACTGTGTGTAAGTCTGAACATATCTATGAAGAGGCCTCATAGGTGAGTGGATGATGGATACAGATAAATATAGAGATAGTTGGTACCAGTTTGTGCTTTGCTGCTAATTCTAGCTAGATCTAGAGCAAGATCCCACTGCAGGTATTCTGTGTAAAATATACCTGCCTGCAACAGAAAGCAAAAGGAGTAAGGCGTTATAGTAAAATCTTATGCTCTTCTGGAATGAAGGTCTCCATCTCATTGATAAAAGTTAGAGAAAAGTGTCAGTGTCTGTGGACGGGGAGATAGGCATAGCAAGGCAAGGAATTGTTAAACCCTGCATTCCTATATAATGCATGTGAATGTTCTGCAAGATTCCTTTGAATGTCGTAGAAAACATTAAAATATAAAGGCTTGTTGTTCACATTCCTGTTTGTTCAGCTGTTTGCCACTGTGCAGACACACAGAAGTGGCACAGAGGACTCACCAACTCCTCTCACTACCTGCCAAGAAAAAGTTAGACTAAGCTATAACTTTTGGTTGATTCCAGGTCTGTTGTGGGACAGCACACTTCTGAGATACTTTAGAGATCCTCTAATGGATGCTTCAGTGTATGACATCAACAATATATAACAACAGCATCAAAAACAGCTGTCCACTGAGCTGTGCTTTAATTTTTTTATCTTTTTTTTTTTAACTGTAAGAACTAAATGGGAGAGGATGTATCCAGAATTTTCATGATTTGGTATATGACCAGTCTTAAAAGATAGAAACCATGTTGCAGATTATTTGTAATTCAAATACTTATCTGGAGTTATTTATATTCTTGTCACTTCCCCCACCCCCAGCTAACACAGAGTCAGATTCTATTCTCAGCCCAATGAAAGTCCACTGAAATCAATGGAATTACTTGGATTCACTCCAATGTAACGGAGAACAATGGCACTGAACATCACCATTGTGCTTTTGCACCTAAGCTGCTCCTTTAAAATATACGTACTTGAGTGATTCCTGCTTTTTATTTTCAATGGAAATACATCTGCTTCTTCTTTACCTGGAAATTTTAAGTGAGTAGCAATGTCCAGACAGTACGGATGCACTGTCTCCCAATGTGCTTGGTAAATAGTCTAAATTGACCTCCCTTCCCCCTTCCCAGTACCTGGTTCCAATCACACTCAAATCATATTACTTATTATTCCTGCTATGAAAATCATCAAATACAGTAGGTAAAGATTTATTGTATCTCTTTAAGAAATAAATAATTCATTGAATACATTAGATGGAGTATAGTAGACTTTCCGAAAATCAACAAGATAGCTATTTCTCGCAGCTGATATGGTTTAGAATGCTTTTAATCTTGGAGTAGATAATAAGTTATGTTTCTGGAAAAAAAAAAAGTAAAAGGGAGAAAAGAGAGTTGTGTAAATAAACAATACTGCTTTCTCCTCAGAAATGTGTCTGTCCATAAAAGCACTTAAAAGTGCAAGAAAAATTAAGAGCTTGCTTAAAACAATACAATTTAATATCTTAAATCCTCTTCTGACAAGGGATAATATAGTTTTCTCTGAAATAATCTTTAAGTTAGCATAACAAGAAAATATAACCTGGAACAGGACTACATCTAGTTGGGAACCCAATATACTTGTTAGGAAAGCTGGGATAAAGTGAGAATAAAGCAAGGGGAGAAGCAGATATTTTTAACTGTCTTTTCATGACCAGTGAAACAAAATTTAAAATACCATTCTTGTTCTTTCCAGCACTCAAAGTGTAAAGTAAGTGACAGGTTTGAAATGACTGGATTGTGGTTTAGTCACAAGTAATAGAAGACCACAATGTCCACTCCAGGTCACTATGAAAATCCAAGAGTTTGGTCTTTGATCTAAATATAAATGACAGACTAAAAATAGATCTACATCCTTGAGCGAGACAGAAGGAGCCAGCAGTCTCATTTCTGTATTGCAGAGGTCTTCAGCTGAGATCAAGTAATCTTATCTAGAAATCTGGTCATAATTCAGAACATGTTTAGTAAGGATTATTCATTTGGATCAGGTAGAGTTTCTGAAAGATTGGGTTTACATCCAAAAATACGTACAGTCAGTTTAATCTAACATCTCTGTCTTAGAATTTGATTGTTGTGGATGTTGCTTCTTCATTACAAATGAGAAGGGTATTCAGTCATGCTGAATGGGGATATTTATATGTAAATATAGGATTTCTTGCTTTGGCAATAACTTCATTTCTGGGATGGAAGTTTATGCAATTCTCCCAATGCTACATTAACCACCAAAAAAACCTGACACAAAGTAAAGCCAAAAGACAAGTCTGTTACTCTGTCCCTGAACACATTTAATGCCTCACTTCTACCCAGCAGCCACTACAAAACTATGCAATCAGACAAAGGAGGTGGTTCGAGCTTTCGAAATGCTCCTGATGTCAGTACCCAGATAATCTATACATTTGTTCCCAGAGTGACCCAGGCCACATGGATGCTTTATGTAAGTGGTCACTGGGTTCACTGACACAGGAAACTTTTCATGTCTTCAGGAGGAAACATGAAAATACAGAGATGATCATACAAAATATTTATGTGAAAGTATGTTCACCTTGCAAATTTAAGCCCCCTCAACTTCCAAAACAATCAGATTTAAGCTTGCTTTTGCAACTTTAATTTGAGCTCATTGCACGTATGCATGATAATAAGTCTTTAACTGCAGAGACACATACATCATTCAGTTCATAGGGTGGATGATGCTCCCGGAGTGAGCAGCTGTTCAATATTCTTTTTATTCTTATCACTCAATATGTGGCTCCATGCCTTCCTTACTGCACATCATTCAAACCCTGTGCAGAATACTGAATTATTAATATCTTTATGGGTGTTTATGTAGCATTCTCTACTAGGGTTTCTGAGTGCTTCCCAAATACTAATTAATTTACCTTTAAACCTGAGATGTGAGACTGTGCTGTTAAACTCACTTTATAGATGGGGAACTGAAGTGCTGAGCCGTTATGGCCAAGAATGAAAACGTGTTCCAATTTGGGGTCCTCAATATGATGTGCTTAGAGCTAGATTTTCCAAGATGTTTAGCATTTTTATGGTATTTTGTATATTTAAAGCATAAGTCCCATTGATTTCAGCAGCATCTGTGAGTATTCAGCACTTCTGTGAATCAGTCCTGAGTGTATGAGGTTGTGTACTCAACAAATAAGGAATACACAACAAGTGCATTCCACCTATAAAACTCACTTGAATTACATGAGGAATCTGCGCCTACAAAAGCAACAAAATCATGATATATGAGGGTTCACGTCTGGAGCTACAGCTCCAGGAGAACCCTTTTATCCATCAGAACATAGAGCTGTTTTCACAAGAGAGCTTGCTGTCTCCCTGTTCTGGTTTCATTCATGGCAGCTTCTCCATTTTTCATGACACTTGAGCAGATGACAGCCTTTTATGTTAAGGTACCCCAAGACGCCCCTGTGCCTGACAAAGTGTGAACGCTGTAGAAGAAAAGAAAAACAAAAAGACTGTTCATTTTATGACTGATACATGGCATGAAAGAGAACACTTAGGGCTGGCAAGGAAAGCTTAATTCTGTCCATTTCTAATCTCTCAGTTGAATGTATTCAACTGTAAAATAATTCTTAAAATTAGCTAAAAGATGCTTGCTCCTAAAATTAATTTTGGAAATGACAAGATTTTAAATTTTGAATGAGTTTTTTCTTTAAATTTTTTAAAGTTTTAAGATTTGGCAGACCACTGGTATGGAAAAATTACCAGTTTTAGTGGTAATTCACAGCATTATAAGATGGATAAATACAGAGCCTTAAAATGGAAACTACTGAACTTCTTCAACTTCAGAATTTTGGAGGTAGCAGGGGTTGGACAATGACAGTATATTTATTCTTTGTCAGATTCTAACTGCCTTCATTGTTTTATTTTCTTACACTATTACCCTGATAACTATTGTTATAGTTATTGTTATAGTTATATAACTATTGTTATTGTTATGGTTACCATTTGGAGGGGTTTTGGGGGGTGGTAATAGGTTGGGCCTTTTTGATGATAGATTCTCTTTATACATGGCCATATTCTATATTTGGCTACTTTTTGACTTTCAGCCTATTTTGTAAATTGATTTCCTTTCAAGGAACATATGACTTTTTCCCTGGGATGCATTTAATACCTACACAGAGAGGCTGTCTGTGAAGAGCGAAGGAAGGATTTGGCCGCTATAGCCACTGTACTCTGTTTCTCAGTGACCTGTTGAAACTCTAATGACTGATCTAATAAGCCAGAAGTATTAAAAGGTCAGAGTGAACAACGTTGCTCAGTTTGACCTTCCATTATTTATGGTTTGTCACATCAGCTATCAAAGCTCCAAGCCAGGAGCTGATAAGGAGCTGAATCAGCAGCCCAGGCATGACACTGCAGCATTCTCACTTTGTGTGAATAGCGGCCCTGCATTGTGGTGACCTGTGCAACCACCCATGACACCCGTCCCTAAAGGTGGTCCCTGCCTGTTCACCATTTCATGTAGAAACTCTCTTTGTAAAGTTCAGGATTAACAATACAGTTGGCACTCAACTTTTGCTTTTCTTTTCCTTAGAAAGTCTAGACCCACAAATAATCTTTGGATTCAAAGGCCCCTCTTTTTATAATAGATCTATTTTCACACTGTTCAGACCATAATTTAATTATTTTTTATATATATAATTATTATATATATATTATATAAATTATGGGGTTAAAAAGAACCCCAAACCAAATACAGTCTTAAACTTGGAGGTAATTGCATCTTCATCTGAGAGAGAGGAACCTCATCTCAGCAGCAAAATTTCTTGATAAATCAAAGACAGAGCTGGAGAGAGTGAATCAGTTCCTAAAATCAACTCCTGTCTGTATTTTAGTGCAGAATAAAACGGACTGGATTAGAGTTGGAGCAATCCAGTGGGTGAGTGTTACAGTCCTCAGTATGTCAGACCCTCAGTGAGATCACAGAGACAGCAAGAGGACAGCTCATGGCATAGCTCCTATAGGCTGTTGGATAGAATGGATGCTCAAGGGTCTCAGAAGCCAGTGCACACACTCTGCAATCCAAGCCAGAAATGGATGCACACAACCATCCAAGCATCTGGTTTTTTGAATGTTGTTGACTTGTATGCAGACCAGGGTAACCACATTAACAGGTGTTTTCTTTGTTACATTATTTTTATTCTATCCTTATGAAAATGTGAATGGTATTTTATCAGTTTCTGATGTAATCAATGGCAATGTTGCTCTTCACTTCTAGAGTGATTTTCTGTAAGCTGATAAAGTGACAGTATTGGCCATTAAAGGCTGCAAATTTGTCTCTACCTATTTCACATAACTCAACAAGTCGTGGTAACATACCTTTGAAGGTTGCTAATCCAAAGCACAAACTATATGTCATAAGTAATAAGGAGTTTAAGTGTGATTCCTTTTCATAAGGCAAAGGCAAAAGCTCTGAGTTTCTTCAGTGTCTATGTACTCATTAAAATCTCCCTAAGCTTATTAACTTTCAGGAACTGCTTCCTAGAAAAGATTTGGAGGAGGGACTCAGTCAAAACATCCCCAAGGCTAGATACAATGTTTATAACTCTTGCAATTTTATTGTGTCACAATATTTGGTGTTTTTTCCAAGCTATAGACCCCAGAAGAAAATGCTGCTGCAAAATTCACAGCTCTCATTAAAAATGCACGCAACAATACCAAACTCTATTCTGCACTGTTTCACAAAAAAAAAAAGGCATAAAATGAGTGCACACACCAAACTCCTAAACCAGAAGGAAAATACAAAATATTTAATCTGTATCATCCCATGAAAAGGCCATGCAGAATTGGCAATGGTTTGTTTGCCTTCTATTACAAAGCACAGGAAAACTCCTATACACAGTGATCTGGAGAAAACTTACTGGGACATTTCTATTGGAAAATGAAATTTCCAGACCAGGGTTGGCTCTAGTTTACTTTCTAAATAAGACAGCTGACAGGACTGTCTTTTCTGAGCAATGAGAAAAGGCCAACAACTAATTCAGTTACATGTTGTTTCCCCCAGCAGACACCTGAAGGAAGATACTCACCTTTGGGCAGTCTAGCAAATCCCTTTCCTTCCTTTAAGCTCTTGTCATTTTGACTTAAATCTTCACTCCTGCTCTAAGATTCCAACACTGCAGAAACACAGACCTGAGGAGGCACCAAATCAATTGCTGTCTCCAAAAATCTGGGGGCCTAGATGAAGATGAGTATGTCACTCCACATAGGGCAGAGACAAGTTTGGTATGTATATGGAAAGAAACAGAGGAAATGGAAGGTATAGTTTTAGTTTCTGAACCAGAGAGACTGGAGGGAAAGTAGGATCTCATTGTTCATGATTCTCTTCTGTAGTGCAGGAGATTTTCCTATTTCTGTGGGATTCTATTCTGGATTGGTCCAGCTATGGACCCAAGATGGTTCTTCTATCTCTAAATAGTAATTTTTTTAAAAAAATTGGTGTTTTTATACAAACCTGGGTGCAACTTTTGCAATTGGTGGTGGCACATTAAAATCTCCCTTAAGTATAATCTGATATGGTCTAGTACGTTCTCATTCTAGGACTGGCAAAGGTAGATCTAGGTAAGTGCCTTGAGATTAGACTGGCATTTCTGTGGAAAATGTAATTAATTTATTTTTATTTAGAAAATGTCAAATGAATCAATACCAGCCTCACTAAGAAACTGCTTCCTTTCTGCATTCTTTTAAGATGAGCAGATAAACAGTGGATAGAGCTCTAAGAATCTAGGCAGTAGGTGACAGTGTGACTGAGCTGCTGAGCCACTCTTTCAGTGGAGCATGGGTGTAAGCCATATCAAAATCACCATGTGACCACAGCCTAAGTGTCACCAGGCACACAACAGGCAGCCTGACAGCCTAACTTCAGAGGGTGGATTCCCCTGGACAGCAGAGCTGAGTTTCACAATGCTTGAATACCTCTGTGCAGTTTGCACTTCATGCTTTCCCCAGATCTTAGGACTGTGAAGCTGAAATCATAGGTCACAGAGGTGCATGCTTCACACAACTGCTGCTGGATGGGGCTCTGAGGTTTATCACAGCAGTTCTTAATTGTGATAATAGGAAAAGCAGTGCCCATTCTACTAGTGACTACTAGTTTGTCTACAATTGGAAGAGGACATTACAATTAATTTTAAAATTACTTTAATTTCTATTCTGGGTTTGGGGTTTGGGGTTTTTTTTATCTGCTTGTTTGTTTGATATTTTTGTTCATTTGGGGTATTTTTGCTTTTGACAAATTTGCTGGATATTAAACCAAAGATAATGATGTAAAGCAGTTCTTTTACATAATCATTCTTGCCAGCCTTTTCCATCTGCTTCTCTTCCTCCTCGATCCCTTCCCTCTCTCCTCTGCTCCATACACAGTTACATCAAAAGATGCCACTTTTGAGCCTGTGAGGAATAAGCTAAATTACATCCCTCACTTTCATCTTCCTCCAGCACTCAGCATTGTAGTGTAATTTCTAACCTGTAAAAATAAATATTTTCTTCTTTTTGCTCATGTGTATATCTACAGTTTAAATGCCCATGGGCCACAGGCCTAGGTATAAATTATTGCTAAACACTTTAATTAAAATTAAAATATGTTTTATTAACAAATGCAGACTAAACTAATTAGATATTAAAACAAAAAAAATCAACAAAACCCCCCCAAAAAACTCATAGTAGGATCAAAATTCCAAAAACATTTTATACTGCAAATTCTACTGTTCAAGCAGTGGAAAAACAATTCAATTACATGCAAGGGCTTGTAGAGACTTGCTTAATGCATGATGAACATGCTGACCAAATACACAGTCCTCCTACCTCTCTCTCCCAGAAGTATCTGAAAGGAAGAGGACAGCTGTAGTCTTCCCGATTTTGGGTCATCACAGAGAATGGGATGACAGATGTTGAGCTATTCTTTCAGTGCGGGCAGGAACTCCTCTCTGTCAAACAAAGAAGATTGACAGTCTCAGAGCCTAGTTTATTTGTATAAAAAAGCCAGCTGCTTCTTTAACAGTTGAAGGCAGTATTCCTAGCATAGCAAAAGTAGATGAATAAATTAATAACTACCAACATGATGTCTGTTGAATGATTCTGTGGAAACAGTAATTCCACAAAAATGTAGCATAGGCTTAATGTCACTTTTCCCCATGGAATGAAATATGTCTTTACTACTGAACATACCAGGTTCCTAAATTTGTACTTGAAGCCGTCCTGAAATTTGTGCAAGATCTAATTAATGCTTACTGCTATCATATATAAAACACTAACTGCATCCTAATAAAAAATTACTTTAAACTTTCTGCCTATGAGAGATTTTTTCGGTGTAAACATATTTCTAATTACCAACGAATGGACCTCAACCATTTCAGAAAATCTGTTTAGTATTTGATATCTCTTTTATCTACTTTTAATATAGGGTGACACAACCTGATATTTAAAGGGTCGTTCTGTACAGTACTATTCAATTTTTCATTAGCCAAGAACATCTAAGGAAAAAAGTAGTTTATGTTATAGAAGTCAATTTTGAATTCCAGCGTCTGAAAAATACAGTCTGCATACAAACTATGGTCCGATTACAAACCTTTCCTAGTCACTAAAACTGCAAATTCCTTCTAATAAGCTGTCATCACACTGAACCCTCCCCGGCCAGACCCGAGCACGAGGAGGCGTGTGCTTCACTGCTATCCACCTCTATCAGCTTTGCCTGCGTCCCTGCGGCAAAGGCCGAGTTGGGTTCGTTGGTGCGGAGAGCGCAGCTGCGCCGCTCGGGCTGCGAGCGCGGCCGCCTGTGCGGGCGCGGCTCCCGCGGCGGGGGCGGAGCGGGNGCCGCGCCCGCCCGCGCCTTTTGTGCGGCGCCCTCCCAGCCTGTCAGCGGCGCGGCCGTGATTGAGGGGGAGGCTGCGGGCGAGAGCACGGGGCAGCGCACCGGGGCGGTGCCCGCGGGCTCCGGCTGCCCTCATGCCCTCCTGCCGGGCTAAGGCAGCGGGTGGCGGCGGACGGGCTGGGAACACGGGTGTGCTCGCTCTGGACACACTGGTGGGGCAGGACTTTACAGGTGCACGTGGCGTGTGAGCGTCAGTGAGGCTTGGGAGAGGGGGTCTGTGGGTCGGGCAGGGGACGGCTGCGGTCTGTCAGGGAAGCCCAGGCTCTCTGCCTGAACTGAGGAGTCCCTCCGACAGGCGTAGGGGTGCTTTTCCGCGCTTGGCCCGGCCATCTCAGCGTGGCCCAAGTGTTTATCTCAGTGTTGTTTCCAGCCCGGGGACAGCTCTCTACCCCACTGTGGCAAAAGTCAGTACTTGCATGATTACCATTTTTTCCTCCCGTCTATGAAACAGGGCACTACAACAAACTTCGGCTGAGATTGTTCAGTGCTTGAAGAACAATTTTACATTTGCACAAAAATTAGCATCCTTTCAGAGGAGCAATGAATTTTTCTACCAGAAATCATTCTGGCCTTTTACCGTATAGCTCTTGTACAGAGCAGTTTCTAGACAATTTGCTACACACCCCAGGAGCAATGATGTTGGTTTCTCCTTGTGCAGACACCACTGCTCTGTGTCCACTGGATCTAAAATCTCAGTCTGCAAGTTCTCTTTGGACCTGGTCTCCTGGAATGTAGTGCTGTGACCACTTCGGCCATTTCAAGAGGCCACGCTGCATCTTGTCCAGCAGAGCTCTCCACCTTCCAGATGGATGTTTTTCTTGGGTTGGTTATGGCAGTGATGCTGAATCCAAATGCCCGCTTAAGGCATTCAGGGCTTCCTGCTCGTTTAAACCAAACTTGCCCGTCCACAATTGCCAGGTATGCACAAGGCACCCTCTTACAAATGCTGTAAGAAATAGGGCAGTGACTCCTACCCAAAGAGAAACAGACCCATGTTTTGGGTCCTGATGGAGACTGACCCTTCTGAGAAACCTTCTGGGTATCTTAGGCCAGCATCACTCGAAGAAATCAAAGACCTTGTTACCTGGACAGACAGAATACAACATGTTAGACTGCTTCAGTAGGGTTATTCTCCTCCATCGTCTAACATGTGTCAGGAGTGGAAAATTTATCCACAGTGAGTGTGGGCAGATTGAGGTTAAGGAGAACGTTACATTGGGTGGATGTCCTGGATAGCTGCATGTAGGCTAGCATATCCACTGGGTGAAAAACACTTCACCAGCACTAGCTGTGTTCCACCAAGCACAGTTTCAGTGGTGACTTGTCTGTTCCCCAAGTAATAGGGAAAATAACTGAACTTGTTGGTGAAAATATCGAATATCATATTTCTGTTCCAAAGGTTGCTACTATATGTAGTCCAATGAATCCACATCGTATTGAGGTGGCATGAAAAAGTGGAGCCCCTTGAATTTTTTAGGATTTGATAGGTACTTGGTGTATTCTTGAAGATGTGAGCAGAAGAATCCTGTGATGGAAGTAAAAACCTGTCATGGATATGGAGGTGTCTCCATGGATAGGTGGAGCCTGTCTCTTCGGGAATGGATGTATGATGTGGAGGCAAGTGGGAAGAATTTGCCAGAGTGATTTGGATCCTCGGGGAAGTAGGGCAGTATCCATCCCTCTCTCTACAAAAGTAACTCAAATCGCGAGGAACATAGAAACCCCGGCAGGTAGGACTCTCCCTCCGGGCTCAGCCAGCCCCGGCCGGCGGCACCCCAGGAGCGCTCCGGGGAAAGGGGTACCGGGAGCGCTCCAGGGAAAGGGATGCCTTTCCGTGGCCGGTATGGGGGAACAGCGGGGCTGGGGAAGCCCTCGCTTCTCACATCTCTCATCTGCGTTTGCCTCGGCCATTGCGTCCTTCTTAAACGTGTGTACACACATACATATGCATGTACATAACCGCTCGCCTCCGCTGCAGCGCCTTTGAAGATGTTTACCCGGAGAGACGGCATTGCGGTAGTGCTTTATTGCAATATAATGCACTAGGGGAAAAAATAGAAGGGGCTCATTATTGTGGTTGATAAACATCGGAAAAGCACATGCCTGACCTTTCATTTGTACAATTAATTGTTCCAGCAGAAAGAAAATGAGTCTTAATTGTGCACAGCTTCCTAGAGGATCAGCTGTGTGTGCCCCTCTGCGCTCAGAGAAAATCGCTGTGAAGTTTTCCTGAAAGCTTTTACTTTCCAGTACGGCAATAACAAGAAGAAAGAAAGATCTCTATATCCCACCCCCCTCTCCCAAAGAGAAAGGATATTGAACTATAGTCATATTTCAGTGACCTGCAGCATTTCCTTCAGTTTTGTAAAACGAGCTTTTCCGCTTGTCCAGTGCTATTTAGCGCCCATAATAAGGAAATTTTTAATAATGCACAACCAGTCTCCACTTCAGGGATCAAGGGTTAGCCCAAAGCTGCACCTTAAACCCGAGCTCAGAATTTAGCTGTCAGATCACGTCGATAGTAGTGGGTGGGTGGTCAGGGTTAGGAACGGGACTTCCCAAGCCCTGCTGTGCTGGTGTCCAAACGGTGTATGTGCAGCTTGCGGGCTCTGAAGGGGCCGCTTCCTGTGTCCTCCCGCAGCACTCTCGACTTCTAAAGCCTCGCTCGAGAAACGAACCTCTTTGGTCAGTGACTGGGGACATCAGCCACGGCGAGCCGAGGGACAGAGCTCCACGGAGGGGGAGGGAGGGGACGCGCCCGGGACGCCCCCTCCGCCCCCGGGGGACTGTGGAGCGCCGGGGCCGCGGGATGGACCGAATTCCTCTCACTGCACTGACAGTCCCGCCTGCCCTGGGGAGCTGAAGCCCCCGGGAGACTGAAGTTTCGCTCCTTTCAGAACCGCCGGAAAAGCTCTTTTGTCTGGCCCCGGTTGATGATTAATAACTCCCGGCACCGATCCTGCCCTCGGCAGAGTCCCTGGGGAGCCGCGGGGCTCAGCCTGCCCGGTGGAAAGGGATCGGGCCCTCCCCGGGGCGCGGGTAGGATCCTGCCTCGGGAGTGTGACCGTCTTAAACGCACATTTTACCGATATCGATTTTTAATCTCTAAATCACAAAGGGACACATTCTGTGCTCCTTAATAGACCACAACGCCCATTGACTTCTGTCCCATTGACTTCAATGGGAGTTTCGCTCCATTAAGGACCGCAGAATTTGGCCTAAACTGACCGCAATAATTTTGTTGCCGGTAATGGAGCTTCAAAGCCGTCTCTAATTAGCCGATGAGCGAGAATCGTTAAACATGCTGTACAACTCCGAGTGTGCTACGTAGGGGCTGCGAAACTGCTGAGCGGTCCCCTTCAGACCTGGAGAAGCTTAGAAACCGTGTTCAGAGAAAATTCCAACTTTCCGGAGACAACTTGGGGACAAGGGTGTCTGACGAGTCACTTCATATCTGCTGCGTTAGTGTCCGAGCGTGAGGAAAGAGATGCTCCGAAAAGTTATGAAAGATCTGATCATACACTCAGCTTTTGCCCTCCTTCGAAGACGCGTTTAAGGAATCACAGTACACGCCGCTGCTCCTATTTATCAAAGAAAAACCCAATTATTTTTGTTTATCCTTAGCCCGGAGCACTCCTAACGAGTAACGCTAAATCCCGGGGTGCCTCCGAGCAGTTGTAGTTTGGGCTGGGATGATCTTCACTACGATCAGGCAACTTCACGTCTAGCTTTATGATAGCACTTTTCTCAGTACGGGGGCGGGGGTAGAGGGGGAAACACGACAGAAACAAATTCAATCCACTTTAGCTGAATTCATCTGTAAAGGCACTTTCATTACACGACGCTCCTGCCGTTGGTGGGCACAATCTCCTTCCCCAATTCCGCAGCTGTAGACCCAGCAGCGTGAACAAATATTTCGCCAAGATTTTTATTTAATAACCTAATTGATATGCACGTACATTTAAATCCCTGCAAACTGTCAAATGCCTGTAAATTTTAAATTGGAAAAAAGTGTTTTCCTCTTGAGACCAAATATTGAAGCAGTGAGAATAATGCAAAGGCTTATGATCCTTCAAGGTGAAATGCAGGAAGAAGAAAATAATAGTTGTTAAATAGCATAAACTTCCAAGGCGATTCGAGGAACTAATCATATGAGGAAAAAAGAAACCCTTCCTAAAACTCTAGGCATGTCCAGTCTATTAGTCATCTATGTTAAAAAAAAAAAAAAAAAAAAGGGTTCGGAAGTTTTGGTCAACATTCTAGGCAAAATATGCTCAACAGATGATAGTGGAGATGCAGCCAGAAAACAACTCCAGCTATTTAAACTGCCAAATGAGACATAAAGCCGCATTGTAAAAATCATCTGGAAAACAGGTTTTCCTATTGAAGTCGCTATGTGTTAATTACTGTGATCTGGAAGAGCTCTGTATCTAAACGCCTGGAAGCCGACTTTCACCCCACATATGTAAATGAAGAAAGTGCTGAATCTAAGCCAGAGGGTTCATGTTCGGATTCATTTCCGTGCATGCCTAGACATTAATATGTGTTCATGTAGGGTTCGTACAGTACGAGGTGTTATTTCCTTATAAAGAAACACCAGGTCTCGCTTTCCATTCTCCTTACAAAATTATTCGCATTATTTATGCTACATTGAGCGATCTAATTTCTTCGTGATAGTCAGCTAATTGCTCTGGCAGGTAATTAGAAGCGGTTTACAACGCAGAGGGCTTTTGCCGTGGCCCTCGGATTATTAAGTTGCTCTGTAAATTATACCATATTTGCCGAAGAGAGGGAGGGGGAAGGGGCTTTTGAGAAGTTCTTCTGCTACAATCAGAGCTGAAACACGTCCCTGTCCACCCCCTAACACTTAAAAAAATGGGGGGAGGGGGCTCTTCCAGGGCTCGGAGTCGAATTATTCTCAAGCACGCGATCTGAAGCCCATTTTGTCCGTGCTCACTGGTCCAGAATAACTTGGCCATAATGGCCGGGAATGGGCCAGGTCTGCAGCAAGCTTCCTGCGCCCTGGCAGCATCCAGCAGGCATGTGGGAAAAGAATGGCTTAAATGGGGACATCTGTTCAGTGTTGCTCATCTCGCTCCTGCAGCCAGGTCGGGTTAAGAGAATAACCTGTTCACCACCTTGTCTCCCTCCCGCTGTTCGTCTGCCCCCCTCCCCCGAAGTTAATAAGGCTGCTAGGGGGGCGGGAGGGG
>VYXC01000513.1:434259-490988 GCA_013397175.1 Platysteira castanea
TTAAATCAAAGTGTATAGCATGTTATTAAATTCTTACAACCCCGTTGGCACCCGCTTTGGGAAGGGCTAACGGGGCAGCCGGAGGCACTGGCGGCGGCTCCTGCGGCGCGGGGCGACGGAACGACACGGTGACAATGCAGTGGAATGGGCACAGCGGGCAAAGGTGTTCTCTCAAAGGAAAGGCGTCCAGCAAGGAAAACCCCTTCAGCCTGCACAAAAGGTGTTAAAACACTATCGCCGCCTGCTTCCCTGCCTCCGATCGCAAGAACCAGGCGGTCGGATTTTTAACTATTCGGAGGAAGCGGTTTTAACACCCAGAACTGCAGGGTTTTTCCCCTTTGCACTGCTGTCCCTTCTTTCACAACTCTCGAATTTTTTAACCCCTTAGTCGCCGTCTCTTCTCTACTCTTCAGAGGTTTGGGATTTTTTGTTTTGTTTTGTTTTGTGGGGATTTGTTTGTTTGTCTGTTTGTCTGTGGTTTTTGGTTTTAGGTATTTTAATGTTCATACTCGAAGATCAGATATGGATGCCTGGCAACAGGTATGAGGATTTTCTTCTCCATCAAAGCCATCAACCTGTTGTGAGGGTGCTGCCTATCCTAGCAAATCTTGCCTATTGCAAAAACATTACCACCACACCTCACTCAACTGCCTTCTCAGACTTGCCAAGTGACTCCTGTGAACCTCTCTTTCGTCAGGGTAAAGCCACAATTATTTGCCAGTAGGGATTTTTGTTTTCTCCAAATGAATAAACAATCTATAAAGTGGGATTGCTGAATGGCAAAGGGTACTATATTTGGTGTGGAGTTTAGGTGGGCAATGCACACAGGATGTCCCAAGGAGGAAATCCCTACCTGGTTATGAGTTGGTACCTGAAACGTCAGTAAGAGCCAGCATCACTGTCTGCTGTGTGTATTTGCTTTGCTTTGGATAGTCCCACCATTACCATACTAAGAATGGGGTTTAATTTGCTGATCCACATACATAAGAAAGGACAAAGCCAAACGGAGAAAACACTTGCCAAAACCAGTTTTCAATTGCTTACTGTGCTGAATGCAACAGCACACTGCTAACTCTGTACAACCATCTTCTGTGTTAGGACAAACACAGGTCTCATCTTTTAGAAGGGGGCAGAGCAGGACTCCTTCCCTCCAGAGCGCTGGTGTCGCTGGTGTCACTGACATGTACAGTGACACAGCCCTGGCTCAGCAGCCAGGTAGTTTATCAGTCTCATGCACCAAGCCCAAGATTTCCAGCAGACTTCTGTTTTAATGCCCACTTTGAGACTGGATCACTTCTACTTTCAATTAAACTCAACAGCCTGTGGGAACAGCTGCAGACTAAATTTACTTCCCATTTTGCCAAGCACAGAATTTTTAGAAGAATGAATGAATGAATGAATGAATGAATTGAAAACACATGTAAGCAGCATATCTTTTTTTAATAAAGAGCTTTCAAAGCTCCATGAATTCTGAAAGACTTGGATCCTGAAAAAATTTCTCTCATCCTCGACATCCTTGAAAATGTAAGTGCAATGGTTTTTAGTTCTGCCTAATCCTTCTCTCTTCATGACACAGAAACCCAAAAATTCAGTTTGACCTGTTTCTACTCATAAATGAGAAAAGCTTAATTGATGTCAAAATCATGCTGTGGATCTTGTTTCAGTTCTGGAGAGCTACTGTGTACCCAAACATGAGTTCAGTTACAAAACATGGTATGTAAGAGTTCACAATGTTTTATAGACATTAAATCACAACCTGGCTAGCATTCATGTCAGGCCCTGCTAATTTTCACTTGCTGTGGCAGATATTAAGTTTTTCTGACTGTATGAGTCAGGTAAGAAAGATGATGGACTTCTAAGGTGCTAAGTTTCCACATCTATATCCTCTAGATTATTGTGAGGTAAATATTCCATGGTACATTATATTCAGCATCACGGCAAATCAGAGAGGGAGTGTAAAAAAATCTATTACATATACATCCAAGTTGAAATATAGATATGCAGAACAAAAGATCTTCCTCCTCTTGATGCAGTATTTTTTCATCTTAAATGTACAGTAGGCAATGATTTCCTGTTGTCAGTAATATGACATAAAATGATTGTGGACAATAGGAGAAGCCATGTTGCCTTCTAGAGATAATACACATTTTACAGGTTAGACTACTTACTTTCAGTATATTTTAATCAAAACTTAATAAAAGATGAAAGCCATGAAAAAAACATGGTCAATGGTCTTAATTAACAGGTATTTTTATCTGGCAGTATTCATCTTTTTTGTTTTGATTTTGTAATTTGGTAGCAGAAAGACATGTTTGCTTCATAGTCTAATTGCTGACCTGCTATCAAAATGCTTGTTAAACGTTTAACAGACGTTTAAAAGAGACCCAAAACCTCAGGAAAATATGCATATCATCACTTCTTTTTGTATAAAGGAGTGAGAGATTCAACAGCTAAATATGAATGAAAAAAAATTCAACCTTTTATAAAATAGTTGATGAATTGTACTTACTGACTGTGGGCTGAGCGCACATTTTACCGCTGCAATACATTTAAAATTACATGTGGATTTTGCCATTTAGTAGCAGAGGAAAATGCTCTTCTGAAGTCAGGTTTAATTCAAGAAAGTTCTGTTACAAATACTTTCGTATAATTTATTGTGTTTCTTCAGGCACAGAAGAGATCAGAAGGAAATAGCTGCATCTACATTTTTGGCACATAACTTAGCCACACCTCCCCTGTTAGTAGCAGTCATCATGATCTCACTAAACCTGCTATCCTTCCCTTTGGTTTTTTTTGTCAGCTGTCATTTCTAGCCCAACTGCAACAACTGCTCTGATAAAATCTGTGTTTAGGCTGTGTTGGACAAATTTTCATTCTCATGAAACACTGTTTTTACTGGGGCTTTGCCTGGGTGAAGACTGAGCTGAAAAGTCAATAACCTATCAGGCTGTGCCTTCATGATTTTGTGCTTTAGGACCCAAGCACAAGGGAGAAGGAAGGATCTTGGTCATGGGTGGGTTTCAAGGCTGACCTTACTATGGTCTTCCCCTGACAGCAGGGGTTTCTGTAGGTTGTTATTTCTGTTTCGTGAGGCACAATCTACATTTCCAGAGAGTACAGTACCGGCAGAGAAAGTAGGCAAAGTGTTTTTCCTTTCTAGGGAAAAAAAAAAGAAAGCCAAGATGAAACCTGATGAAGAAAACTGGAACAGGAAATAGAACACAGGCACTTGGTGCTGCCAAACCCAACAAGCACCTTAATGTACAGGTCTCTGCGTGCCTAGGTATGGATGTCCCTACATGTTCTCAAGCTCTATTTGGCCACTTTGGTGTCTTGACCTCCTCGGTCCCTTATGAGCTTGACCCTGCTGACATGCTTTGAGGATTCCTATGTACACTATCAGGATTTAGCTCCCCACACAATGTACAGGAAACTGCTTTTAATGAATGATGAGAAGAAGGTGATAGCAGTGTGTCTCCCTTCCCTGTGGCCCTGTGGCCTGGGACCCAGCAAGGTAGGACTTCCAAGTAGTCAGAGCAGGGGTGCTCAAGCTGAGAAGTGAGCAGAATTTCAGTCATTTGTCCCCAGGGCGCTGCCTAACTGCTAAATGCTCACTGACAGAACTAAGCACTTGCTCCAGAGATCAAATGATGTATGGTGTCTCTTGTAGTCATACTGAACAAGAAAGAGATCTGTATCTCAACAGAGATGTAAATGCTGATGAAAGCTTCGTCTGAAATGGGAGCAGTAACAAAAGCTGCCAGGGCTGGAGAGATACTCTAACATGTAACAAGACATTCTCTTTAAGTGGGATACAGTAACAAACTTCACTACCTAGCTGCTTATTTTCTTCATTTTTAGTAAGCTAATTGCACCTCAGAACAGCCAGAAGATACAGGAGAGATACAGAGGCAGACTGGCTGTTTGATTGTATGAGAATTGTTTCCATAAAAAATCACTTCAAACTACAGAAAAATTTATTTCATTATTTATTAATTCATGTGCACACTGGCAAACAGTATTTAATGAACTCAGATTAATCTTTACATTTTTTGACTAATACAAGAATATGTCCCTAGAATGACTAGAGACTGTTTTCTTGAGGTTGCATTTATATTTGACAAGTACCTTTCCTGTTACATAAAGCTGATCAGTGTAACTGAGGCTGTGGGATGGATTGCTCTAATAGGGGAAATTCAGAAGGGAATTTAACCCACTTAACCCAGACTTATAAGCTAATTAATTAACAAAAGACCATTCAACTCAGAATCTGGTACAAGTAGGCTTGCAAACAAAGTCACTGAGTTGCAGATTACTTTTCTTAGGAGGTACTGCATTACAACCTGGTTTTGTAGGTGGAAAAATTCTGGAATATTTTTGTTTGATAAACTTAAGTCAGTGATTTTCCCTGAGCATAAGAACCTTAGATTTCACTTTTATGTGCTAGAAGACTTCTCACACACTGCAAATCCTGTCACTAGGTCCAGTTGCATTCTTCCCTGTGGGAAGTTGGTAGTAGAAAATCTCTATGGTGATGACATTCTGTATCACAGGACTATGGCAGTTGTGGAAAGCAGTATATTTAGGCTGGATTTAGGCTTGTTGAAAAGAAACTCTTTCCCACTGTGTAAGGAGCAGCTCTGATCCTTCTTCCAAGACTGAAAGACTTAATGCAGCATCATGAAGTACACACTTGTGTGAAAGAGAAGTGGAGATGTGCATAAGTCATACTGCAGTTTAAATAAACTACTGGAATACCCAGGGTACTTTCAAAATTCAACAGGAAAGTTATATATCTAAACATATAAAATCTCCTGTCTATGGAACTCTACCAACACAGGGAGTTAGGAGCTTCAGAATGAATCTGAACAGTCAGAGGCTTGGTTAAACCAGCAGGAAGAAGGGGTGCTGGTGAATGACCATGCCTGCTCTCAAGAGGGCAGTGCTGCTGGGCACACAAACAGGCACTGCAGTCGTGCCTCCAGGCATAAAGTGGCTCCTCTTAACCAAGTACGTGACATGCTGAGGGAGGGAGAGAAGTCTAAGTCACATATGCTTGTTGCATAATCATCAAATATGCCCGTAATACAATTCTGTCAGAGGCAATTTTCACTTCCACATGGTTGCTTTGGGAAGCCTTCCTTTCCTAGGCTGAATTGCAACTATCAAATCTCAGCTGGTTTGGCTGAAAAAATATCATGGAATGCTGCTTTTTCACTGAAATGGATTGTTTCACACTGTGTTGTAATGAAAATGAAATCTAAATCAGGCAAACTCTGTCTTCACTAAGTTATTAACCTGCTAATTTTCATGAGAAGACAGGTGTTACTTTGCTTTATTTGCAAAACCATTTTGAGAAGGTTTTCACATTTTCACAGTGCCTTCCACAAAAAAGCACCAAATTTTTCTTCCTGAAAGTAAAACTAAAAACCAGATGCTGAAGCAACTAGCTAAAAATCACAAGTGAACTCTATAACAATATATTGATCTTTTCCTTCCTACATTTTTGACACAAAAAAGGCCTTTTTACTAATTGCTAATTAGATTTATTATTAGCATGGGAAGAGTGCATGAAAGCTTCCATCAGCGTTGCAGGCCTTGTGCTGTGTGTTCAGGTCAATACTTGTCCTGTCTACTGAAAGATAAATAGTATGTTTTCATAGGATGATAGGCTAGACTCTCTGGCAAAGCTCACGTGGAAGTAACACTATCACAGCAAGTGTCTACTTGAGGATTTGCAAAAAACCCCAAACACCTTCCCTATAGGCATATTCACAATTTGTTTCCTAAAGCATCTCAAACAAGTCAAAACAAGTGAGCAGGACAAGAGGGTGGAGGGCCCAGGTGAATAGCAGTATCTACGTGCAGGGTACATAAGTGGCTGTCCCAGCTGAAGGTTCACAGCTATTACACACTTTAATCTTTTCCGGATTTCAAACTACAAATCAGATATTTCCATCTAGACCACCAAATTACTAAACTGTGTTACACAAGAAAAATGTTTAACATTATGGAAACAAGCAGCAAAACCCTTCTGACATTCTCAGTTTGCATCCATAGAAGAGGAACACTTCCCATCCAAAATGATGGACAAACAGAAGACCTGACACATAAGGCATCCTGAAGAGGATAATCCAGGTAACTGAAATTCAGAGAAAGATAACTCTCTTACAGTCAAACAAAATACAGCAAGATCAAACATTATAAGTTTTGATGTAAAAAATACAAAGGGGAAATACTATAAGCTTATCTTTAACAAACACAATCTGTCTATTTGAAGATATGACTCTAGCCTGTCTCTCAGTAGTCTTCCTTTTCCTCTGTTCCATCCTCCCTCCCATTTCCCTCTTGAAAGAACAGTCTGGTCTGCAGTTTGTTTTGTCACTCCAAGTTTTTAGAGGACAGTGTCCTGCCCAGAATGTCTGGTGGGCTGTTCTATGCTTAGCAGTGACTGCCCTCTTACTGCTACCCTGGTTTGAGCAAGTTCACACAAACAGAAAGCAACAGGTCTTTGTCATTTTATGCAGAGAGCAGTGCACACAACAGAGGGCAGTGTGGAAATTTGGGTGTGGAAATGGATGTTGGAACATGGCAGGAAAGAAAAGGACAGCTGAAAAAATCTGTATAGATGGTCCAAACAGTAGGAGATAAGTAATGGGAAATTGTGGTGATGCATACCTCCAGTGTGTAGGGGCAGAGAACTTGAATTTGAAAGTTGTAGACATCTAGTAGTAATTCACAGAACCAGAGTGGTTTGTGTTGCAAGGGACATTAAAGATCATCTAGTTCCAACCCCCTACCATTGGCAAGGGCACATCTCACTATATCGGGTGGCTCAAAGATGCTTCCAACTGGGCTTCAAACACCTCCAGGGATCGGGCACCCAAAACAAGTCTGGCTAAACTGTTCCGGGGTCTCACTGTCTCCATTTGACATGAAGCTGTTTATAAAAACCCTGTCTTGTTCAAGATACACAGCTTGTCTGTTTTACTCAGCTTGTAATTTAGTGATAGCACTAGGAGGACTCTGGTGACATCAGACTGAAGGAAGATGCAGGGAAATATAAAAAGTATTTAGTGAAGATCCACAGCTGGAGGCTGGATAAAAAAGACTGTGAGGACACTTCTATCTTGTGAAAGAGGAGAATAAGGGGTTACACCTGAAGTAATTGTAAGGAAAACAGAAATATAAAAGGGAAAGGCTCTTGTGATCCTTCAAGTGTCATTATGTATGAACTTGGCTGAAATGAGCCAAGTTTAGACTCCAGGCTGCAAAATTTTAACTGCGATGATAAATAATCATTGGAATTAAAATAACCATTTCTGGAATCATCAAAAAGGCTACAGTAAAGTTCTTGCTACTGTTAACTCTTTAACCACTTTTATTTTTTAAAGGAAATAAAATGTGGTGTAGGCAGAAATTAGTTTAAGGAACTCCCTGGTACATAATTTGGGGGTAATCACAGTAGTCCTCTACAATGAGTTTACTATCTCTGAATCTATTCAGATAAGCCATCAGCTACAAAATTGCAGGATTATTTGACTGCCAGAGGCTGTAGGAAACGCTAATCTGTATTTAATGTTTCAAACTGTGAGAGCTAGAAGACACTGACTCTGAACTCACAGATCTTTTCCAGTGAGGCCCACCATCAACTCATGCTAAGATATTTTTTGAATAGTTAGGTTTGAGTGGGATATTCATTTACTCTTAGATGTTTGCATAATAAATTTGAAATGTATTTAATTTATTCCTCGATCATTTGGTGAAAATACAAAGTTTGAGAAAAATCAATTTTTTGCCAGTTTTGCTGACTCATTAATTTAATTAATCGATTTTTTTTTTTAAGAAATCAAATGCTGACTTCTGCAGAACTTTATTTTAGTGTCAGTGAAGGATCATGTTAGGCCTTTTTTTCAAACCTGATTCATGGCCCACTGAAATTTATAGAAGCCATTCATTAGCTATAATGATCTTTGAAATGGGTCCCTTGTGAAATAGACTGCTCAGATGAGAACAGATGCAATCTTACTTGGATTTTTAAATGGTACAGCTTGAATTTGAATTGTTTGTGTTCAAACCAAAGTGTGCTGACTTAGAAGAAGAGATAATTGTAACAGTTAGACGCATCTGCCTGCTAACTTTTACTGATTGCTCTGCCATGAATTCCTCATGCTAACAGATGCATAAATAGGATTCTGTAAGAGTTTGCCCTGGCTGTGTTATATTCAATATTTTCATTAATGACCTGGATGGGAAGAAGAGCATGCTTATTAAATTTACAGAAAATGTCAAGTTGAGAAAGACTGGATGCCCGAGGACAGGATTAGAATTCAAAATTACCTTGACTAACTGGATAAATTGTCTGAAAAAATAGGGCAGTATTCAATAAGAACTAGTTTTAGGAACTAAACTCAGCAGGGAGTCATCAGTTGCAACAATGTCATGCTGTTGCAAAACACCCTCCTGACATACACCAGGCAGAATACAGATTGTAAAGCACGGCAAATAGTGCTTCTGCTCTGCTCAGCACTGCAAAAGCCTCAGCTAGACCATGTAACCCAGCTTTGGGCAAAAGACTTCATGAAGGGTGTGTGCCAGCTGGAGAATATCCAGCAGAAAACCATGATGAACAGCAAAGATCATTTAGGTGAGATATCACAGCAAAGCAATACTTTCAACAAGGAGAGTGAAGCAGAGGTTGCTGATGGTTAGGAATTATCAGCACTGGATATCTATTTGTATCTGATTAAGTTGAAGGTCTGCTTTGACACTCCACCTGCAAGTCTAATAAATCCTTTAAGTGAGATTGATCTGTGTTTATTCCAGGCTTTGTACACCATAGTGTGAATTAGTTATGGTTCAGTAACTGTTTTTAGAAGATAAGTCTGCCCTAAACTCAGAAGTGGGCCATGTCTGGCATAGGATGCTTAGAAGTGCCTCAGGTATCAATACTTATGCATTTCAACTAAGCTTATTCTACACTAAAAAGATGCACATATTATTCAGCCTCAAAATTTTTAAAGATCTTCAGTACTTTGACAAATCTGAAAATACATTTCTGATTTCTTAACCCATGACTAAGTTGCAATCAGACTGATTATTAATAAAGCATTTACCACTCCCATTTCCTCCTCCATGTAACTTCAGTAATTCCATGGGTTACACAACTAATGCAAACCAAAAACCCCACCATTTTCCAAATAATTGTAGTAATGATCTTTACTGAACTGGGTGTATGAAGGATTCAGCATCACAAGAGACTGAAACTCAAGCACTTATACAGTCTATTTTTCATTTTTCTAGATGATTTGTCCAGTTTGTCAAGGATACATGTTTTCTTAATATAATCTTGATCTTTTAGTATATGCTTGGCAGCTGTGGGATTATGCTCATCTCTGAGAGAGTAAGCAGTCTTCTGTTATGGGTTGAGATTTCCTGTTCTGGGCATTTAGCTCTGCAGGATACTTCATCAGAACCAGTGAACAGATATTTCTTTCAGGAAATAAGCAGAAGGAAGCTCATTAGAAAACCATGAAACTTTAATGCTGTTATATGCTGAAAATTGACTGATAAAACAAGTAAAAATTGTTTTCCTTTCCAGTTGTCTCTTAAAGAAACTCATATTAGCCTTGAGGTTGTGCACCTACACTTCATATTACCACAATGTGTGCTAACCACATTGTCAATTAACTTATAATTTATATACAAATGTGAAAAAGAAAATAGAGATCAAGAAAAAAGAGACTGTGACAAATTTGTCACAATCCTCAAGCTTCTCTGTAAAATGTCACTATCACAACTAATTTTTTTATCATATTTGCTCCTTACTAGCATTTTTCTATCCCTTGTTCTTAAGGTACTATTAAGTTTGAATTAGTTAGCAGTAATACAGATTTACACAAAGAGAAATTGAAGTCTAGGATGCAAACATTTGGGGTATCCAGGGATAGACAATTCAGAAACAGAACGCAAATCTCTAAAAGCCACCTGTAGCAATTTAAATGGGACTGAAAATGGTTAAAACACTAAATAATAAGTTAAATTTGAACTGAGCTGAGATTCAGTCTGAAACCAGAACAAACTATTTTAAAGATTTTAATTTGATTAATTTGTGGTTTCACATCAGGTCCATCTATACAGTCTTTAGCACCAAGAGTTCAGTTTAATGATTTAAACCTCCTCTTACAAAAATTAACATAAAAACTAGAACAACAATTTAAGATTATACAGCTAATTAATTATATCTGTCACTGTTAGTTCCAAGGGAGTCTGCTCAGTTGCATATTTTATGGAGGAGGAAAAGAGGGAATAAGCACTTGAGTGAAAAGGTGAAAAATTGTCTGCAGCCACATTCATATTCAGCTCAAAGTAAAAAGTGTGTATTTATTCTCTGAAGGCAAGAATACTGATCAAGTTGAAAGAGTCCTAGTCCTAAATAGGACCTATGTACTGTGGAAAAAAGCCTGTAAATCCAGCAGGTCGGACAACGCCCTTTTGATACTAACTGCTCTTTTTATTTTTTCCCTTCCCCTTCTGACAGCTCATTTCTAAAGAAGACCTCAAGCTACTGATGTTTTATGGCAATGTTTGTGCATTTGCTAAATTAAAATATGCTTCATGTCTTGCCATCGCTGCTGGTGAATTCTTTTTATTTTTTCACTGGTAACAACAAGAAGAATAACTGTGCTTGGTGCAGGTGATGGTTGGTAAGTGGTTGCAATGCAGGTCCTTTTGGGCAGAGGCAGGAGTTTGTTCCACCATCTGAGGAAAAATAGGAGAAGTTATAATGTGTCTACATGGTCTGGCAAAAAGAGAAATGGGTTTGGAAGCCTCTGAAAGCAGCTCTGGATATGCAAATTCATGCAAGTTAAGATGGGTAAGATTTATTTCTATGAGTCTGCAAAGCATCTCTGTGTAATGCCTGTCACTGACTAGCTAAGGAAAGAGTGTGCTTTTGTAGGTCTGCTTCAGGACGGGTCGCACACATTTAGGGTCGCAGTATAATGCCTCTCACACTTGATTAACCCTCTGCTGGCAAAGCCTGTTACTTAATTGACCCTTCCACCACAGGGATGGGAAGAATGCAGGCTACTTCATGAAGTTGAGTCTAATGACCCAAATCAGTTGAGTTTGATTCAAAAAGTCAATGTCTAATCCAAATAAAATGAAGATCCACAGAGCATTGAGAGGGCACAAAACAAGACCAAATTAAATGATGATAGTCCTTTATACGCTGGGATATATTGTCAAGTAACAAACAGGCCTCCTTGCTTTTTTTCCCTAAGGTTAAGCAGCTGTATTGTCTCTGTGTTGCAACTTCATCAATTATGTCTTATGAATATCAGGTCTGAATTTTCAAGTTAAGGGCAAAACCTGAAGGGTTTTTCTACCCAGAGAAATTTACTGCCAGAACTACAATTGTCTTCATGGATACACTTATTCCTTCCATCCCCATAGGGAATTACAGCGGTATAGTTAAGATGGTAAATTTTCCTATTTAGACAGGCCCAGACATCTCAAGAAACACTGCTAGATTAAATATTTCTCCTGGGGGAGTAGCAGATACATGCATACTTTCATCAGGTTTTGGTTATACCTACACACACAACAAACAAGTTTAGGAGACAACTACTTGCAGTTGTGTTACAAGGATGTTTTTTCCTGCCATATTCTGACAGGACTCAGTCATCCTGCAAATCTCAGCCCACCTTTGAACAGCATGGCTCTCTGTGGCCCTGGCTCAAATTTTGTGAAGCAAAAATCTCTTAGATGAATATCTGCAAATCTTTTTCCTCACAGAAAATCTAAGTCTCAGTTGTGCAGTAAAGTTGTTAGAAGTGCAGGTTAAAATATGAGTAGCTATCTACTGAGAATTATTCTGCCTTTTCTGCAGAAGTAGGACTAGAATCTGGTGATAGTGCCATTCTCCTGTTTTTAAGCTTAGATGTGTGTTGGAGACATAGTAGTGTTTTTTTATATTACATATGTACTGACAAACTAACTTTAGACCAAAGAAGATGCATTAAAATTAATTTTTGTATCCCATTTACTTCTAAATATCAGGAGTAACAACCTATCTCACTGAAAGCCACAGGAATTGTTTTTGTTTAGACTGTCTTGTAAAATAGAAGGTATAAGAAGTACACATAAGCCCATATGTTATCAAAAACTATGAATAAAGTGCTTCTCTATGTGAATTTAGGTCTTAAGTATCTTAACTGGAGCAGGGCTATCCACCCAAGAAAATCTTTAAAGTGTCAGAGTCGGGCCAGCCACAGACTAATGAAC
Organism: Platysteira castanea; assembly: GCA_013397175.1. Classification (NCBI taxonomy): domain Eukaryota; kingdom Metazoa; phylum Chordata; class Aves; order Passeriformes; genus Platysteira; species Platysteira castanea. The sequence goes on from VYXC01000513.1 coordinate 446,548, forward strand.
ACCTCGATCTGAGTCATCTGCTCATACAAAGATCAGAAATCTTTGAGCCAGAAATCTGGCTCTTGAGGTGTTAACTACTAAAATCACCTTCCAGAGCTTCTTGATACTAAGCAAACTGATGACTGCCTGTCTTTTACTGGATTTTAAAAGCTTTTGTCATGTACCAGTTAAACCATATTTTTAAGGTTTAAATACCTCTTAGTTCAAACAAAAACCCCAGAATACTCAGAAATCCTCCCCTACGTGTTCTGAAAAAAAAAAAGAGTTTGTACAATATGACTTGTACTCATGACTTGTTTGAACTGCTGCAATGTCACCGGATAGTGGATGTGTCCAGATAAACTCTAAAAGGATACTGCTGTGAAAGAAGGCAGTGAAATATCTACTTGTATGAAAATGGCTGTTAACAGGCTTCAACAAGGTCTATGGCGGTTTTAAAAAATTCCTGAGCACTTAGTTTCAGCAGTTCATAACAACATCCTGGGCTTTGGTTTGCTTTTATGAGAATGTCTGTAATTTCTCTCCATTCAAGGACATTGGTAAAGGGGTGAAAAGGCAGTAAAGAATTACCAGTTTGGGAAAGATTTCCTGGTCATGTAAGAAAAATAAGACATGAGGAAACCTTAAATATACAAAATTACAATAAAGTAGAAACGATACTAGTATACTTGTATTTTGAAACATAAGCATTTCAAAACCAGAAAGGAAGAACAAACAAACTCAGAAAAATGATTTTCAAACAGAAGTAATCATGGAACTTGCACCAAGACCCTGCATTTGCCCTGGTGTGTATTAGTTGAACATGTGTCTGAACAAGGAGCCAAGGTAATAACCAGACACAGCTGTGGAGTGACAGTGGGGTGACATAAGAAACCTGAGGACCAATTGGTACCCATTCTGTACTTCCACTGTGGCAAGGGCAGAAATTAGTGTTTCCATCTGGAGTATCAGCACTGGATCAAATTAATCTTTTTCTCTTTGTCTTTTCCATTTTCTTTTACATTGCTAAGAAACTCTGTACAGTTTTATACAAGACCTCAAGATTTACATTTTCTGAGGGCTTTCCTGTGAAAAATCACAGGGTGTTTTTTTGTTTTTTCTTGGAGAAGACAGGGAAGGGTGGATGTTGAAAAACAGCTGTCTATGTGCCTGCCAAGCAAATCTGGCATGATAACCTGATTTTCTATATTAGATATCAGCAATAGGAAATGCAAGAACAGTTCTGGTATATCCCCTGGTGATGTGGAACACTTATAAGGAAAGGAGGGTTCACAGGATGAGAGGGTGTAAATATAAGACAACTAAAGAATTCTCCAAAATCCAAAGCTGTGGCAGTTGCTGAAGTTGAACCACCCTTTACTAAGTTTTCATCATCCTCCCTGACACAGAGCATGAAAGCAACATCTCATTTCCACTTATATCAACTGGAATTATTCCTCAGTAAAACTGGACCCACACTGGCATGGTGGCAGTGTATCTGTCTCGTGTGATGTAAACAGGGGTAGCTTAATTGGCATCTATGGAGTCATGGTGAAGCAGAATGGAATAACAGATTTCCTTCTCTTAATCTGCAACTTGCTGATAGTCATTTTTAAGATGGATAAGGAAAATAAAACCTGTTTTCTTACGGATTACAATATTAAACTTCACTATGTTAATAATAGGTAACAGTAGTAACCACCCTCCCTGTAAAGCCCTTGAGACTGGACAGTAGTTCTCTTTGAGCAGCTGTGGCAATACTTAGATAAATCAATGAAATCATCAGTACAGCAAATTGCAGTCTTCTACAGGGCAACAGAAGAGAAGTGTTTTTTCCTCATCCACAGGTGTCAACAGATGATAGTAAGTCTGATTTCAACTTGAAGGGACAGACAAGCCTTCTAGAATGAGGACATCTGAGTGAGACAGATACACAAAAGAAATGTCACAGAGCTTTAAACTTCCATCAAATGTGCCCTTTGAGATGTGATCAACAATGCTTACGTGCTACTTATGTTCTGAAAACTAATAATTTCATTTAGTCATTTGTCTTAAAATGCTCATGTTGGATTAAGAATCTATTGTAGACATATGTTTTTAGGTAGCTCTGTCATACTTGGATGCCCTGAAGTATTACATTCACCAAAAGATTTCTGCAATATCCCTGAAAGGCTGATGTGGGTGTAATGGTGACTAACTATTCTGAATAACCCTTATTAGCTGTTCTTCAGCTTCATTCTCTTATAATCAGTCTTTAATTTTAGGTCTGCAGCTGTATTCTCAACACTTACAGGAAAAGAATTTGTTCAGCGTTTGCATGGAAAATAATGGCAAACTTGACCATATATGTCTACTTGTAGGGGAAGGTGCAATGTCCTTCCCAAACGAAACAATTTAAAAACACTGAGGATGTAATTATATAACTACACCAGCCTCTGGGCCCTGAAAGCCTTAAGATTTAAATACCACATTACTCATTTTTGGTCTCAGTGCCTGTCATCTATGATTGCCTGAAAATCATTCCAGGACGTGGCATCTCTGCTATCTTTTAATATAATGTAGTATTCTCAGGTGTTCTTGTCAGGAATAAAACTGCAACATGAATAAGGGTTGTATACTGTACTGCACTGTTTTACTGTACGTGTAATTAAAACACCTACTTCAGTTAAGTCATGCTTGATCTGAGCTTAATTTTTATAGATTATAACTGTGAAAAGATCACATTTTCTGGTTATCAAAGACAACAGTGGGATACTGCCATTTTTCACTAGGCTGTTTCTGCTTTATGTTGCTGATTTCTGTAACATAAAGTTTTTACATCACCAAAAAAAACCTCTTGAAAATTAGCATTTTTTCCTCACCAGATTCTTAACAGCAAAGTTCATGGCATGTCTAGTAAACTGTGTTTTTTGTCTTGCCTGATAGCAGATCTTGGAACAGTCCTTATTTAATGTGATTTTCTATAGTTAAAGAGTTGATGGGAAAAACAGACATTTTCAGGAATGGGAGGAAAACACAGTATTACTTTAAAAGGATTATCAGGTGTAATGCAGTTACTTTGAAGAATTAGATGGAAAGGAAAATAGAGAAGTAAGCAAGGTGTCCCACAGTAATGCAAAAATAACAAATAAAAGGAACTATCCTGCATGGTCTATGACTGTGGATCAAGTATTTATTTGTCTCTCAGACAGCTTCTCTGTGGATTCTGCCTCTTGTCAGAGACTGAAACAACAGAGACCACCAATTTCTGCATTAAACCCATACAAAGGAAGAAGATATCAAGGCATCACCTCTGAGACTCTGAGCTCTAAAGCAGACCAGCAGAACAACACTGTTTTAGGATAATGACTAAAGTTTCAGAACAGATTGAATTTTTAGACTGCATGCAGGACAAAATCAAGCTCTTCCACCAAAAATATAGCTGAACAGATAAAACTAGAAATAAACACAACTCTTAATACTTATTTTTACTCTCTAAACCCTTAAAAGGAGGCAAAGACGGGAAATGAGTCTTTCGTAGTCCAAGAAATTTCCTCATTTTCCAGGTAAAGTGCCACTTATTTCTTTTGTATCCTATAGTTTAATGAAAACTGACACATTCTGACATAATAATATATTTTGGCAAAAAACGGTCCTATATTTTTAAAAAGGAAACATGAAATTACATTGCTTAAATGTGCCTTCAAAGAGAATTCAGAAAACATAAATTTTAAAAATGTCTGTGTTCCCTTGTTTTGCTTCTGTTTCTGAAGGCATGGGAGGCAAGGGGATTATTTTGCCTTTTCAAACAACAGACAGAAAGGTAAATTCATCAAAGAGCTAGATGTTCCTCTGATGTGTATGGAAGTTGGCAGTGTGTAGGCTTAAATGGACTAAAGATATTAGAGATATTACATACCCAGCTGTCATCCTACAGAAGAAAGCAACATTACACTGTAGCCCTTCTCCATATATGCCTTGTGTTATGTGAAGCTCTTTCAAAATATCTGCCAAATCAACCTGTTGCATGAACTCTGCTTTCCAGCAACCACAGGATGCTGTGCTGTTTGTGAGCTCTACATGTAGTTCTATTTGAATGTCTGACTTAAAAACTATCCTGATTTGATGGTCAGATTTATGCTTTAGAATGTTGTTTTTGCAATTTTCTCCTTTTCCTGGAACACACAATCTAATATACCACGTACTATTCTGGTGCCCCCAACTTAAGAAGGACATGGAAGTGTTGGAGGGCCACAAAGTTGATAAGAGGACTGGAGCACCTCCCCTGCAGACACAGGCTGAGAAAATTGGGGCTGTTCAGACTGGGTAAGAGAAGGTTGTGTGGATATGTCATAGCAGCCGTCCAGTATCTTACAGGGAAGGCAGAGAGGGACCCTTCATCAGGAACTGTAAAGATAGGAAGAGGGATAATGGCTTCTAATTAAGAATAGGTTTAGATTAGATGTTGGGAAGAAATTCTTTGCTATGAGAGTGGTGAGGCAGTGGAACAGGTTGCCCAGAGAAGCTGTGGATGGTCCATCCCTGGCAGTGTTCAAGGCCAGGCTGGATGGGGCTCTGAGCAACCTGGTCTAATGGAAGGCGTCCCTGCCCATAGCAGGGGAGGTGGAACTAGATTATCTTTAAGGTTCCTGCCACCCCAAAGCACTCTATAATTCCATGATTCTGTGATTGTGTTAAACTCTTAACAGGGACCTCAAAACTGAACACTGTACTCCAGAAGTGATATTAAAAGTGCTGTATAGGTTTTCTTCAACTGGTGGAGTACTGTAAATGATGCCCACTCTGTGGTAAGTCTTCATCACCAGAAGGTCATACTACCCAATTTACCATCCACTAGGATCTCTCAGGTCCTTCTCTGCAAAGCTGACCCCCCGCCAGTCAGCTCCCAAACTCTCCTGCTATGTGGCACTACTTTTGTCTCAAGTATGGGGTCCTCATGAGGTCTCTGACAGACCATTTCTTCAACCTATCTAGATCCCTCTTAATGGCAGTCTTACTATCCGATATATTGATCCTTCTCAGTGTTTTATACCATCTGAAAACCTGCAAAGTTGTTATGAGGAGATTTTAAAGCTGGATATGTAGGTAGGAAGATAATAAAAGACATTGGTAAAGTGAAAACAGATTCAAGGGACATATAAAACAGTGTTTTCCAGAATTTTGGTTTCCAAAGAACAGTCCAGACTAAAATAATTTTGTCACAGGTAAAAGGGACAGGAATTGCTGGACTGGAGTCCTGTGGCCTTGATATCACTGGTATTTTGTTGACTTCTATTTCTTAGCATCCTTATTATCTCTCAGAGAAGAAAAAAAGAAAAACTATTTTTACCATTTTCCACCTTTACAAGAAAAACCTGAAAAGGTACAGGGACATGCATTCAACACTGGAATTCACTCTGAAAAGTTTTTTTTTTTTTTTTGTCTAATGAGGGACCTTTTGTGTCTGCTCTGTTGGAGAGGAGATGGAGAGTGAGTCCCCAGTGAGGCTGGCCAGGGAACTCAGAGCCCACTGTTGCCCCAGGACCCCAAGTGCAGACTTCCCTCCAGGGATGGAGAAGGCGTGGTGCCTGGGAGGCCCAGGAGATACTTCAGACTCTGGCCATGGTGGCAGAGAGCTGAACTTTCCCTGAACTTTCCCTGAAACTTCTCCTGAACAGCCAGTTTACAGCTCAAATCTTACCTTGGTGCTGCTGCCTTTGCCCCAGAACATCTGGGAGATGTGCTGGGAGGGGAAGGGTCTGGGGTGGTGAGAAGTGGAAAGCTCTGTGAATCTGTGGGGAGCATGGGGTGGGGAGGGGCAAGAGGTCCCAGGGTTGACTGGGTCAGTGCTGATGAGAGGTCCTCCATGATCCTGGCCCAATGTGGCAGATGGCTGGAGTGCCCGAGGGTCAGGGTCATGGGTGCTGGCATGGGACTTGGTAAGGCTGCCTCATCTTTTGATGGCAAAAAGGAGGAACAAAATTATTGCTTAGCCTAATTCTCCTTTTAAAGCAGCATTGCCAAAACCAGAGGAAAAATGAGGACAAAAAGTGAATTTCATAAGCTTTCATTTTAAAAATCAGCTCCTAAAAACACATTCCTGTACACCAGTGGCCTCTCTCTTGCATTATGCTCATCTGCTGTGCTCTGTCCACTGATGCAATTCTCTTCTTTTGCTCCAGGTGGTCATATTATGCCAATATACATCTTTGTCTGGAACAAGATATGTTTATGTTTAGCACTTAAATATTTTTAATATGGCAAACCTGTTTGCCAGACACTCTCCCTCTTGAGGTGCTATTTAAATTTTTTGATCATCTGTCCTTTGGATCTGTCTCACCTACATTGCCAATATCTTCTCAGATATTACTGGCATATATGATTAGGCACAACAAGAGTAAATACATTTTACTGCCAGCAGTTTGACACCAGAATCAGACAGGATCCAAAAATGTGTCATCCACTGAAAAGCTCTGAATAAAAATGCAGAGAATGCCCAGACTTTTAATTTTTTGGTTTAAAATAAATATCTTTCTACATATTTTACTGATTAGTACAAGATGTAATGTGGTAAGGGAACAGAAGGGATGCCTGAAGAGGGGATAAATAAACACTGACAAGCTGAGAAAGTTATTTTAGGTAGTTTCAATTTAACTGTAAAATTCCTAGCAATGCATGTTTCATATTTTCCCTAAAAAGGTTCAAATCCTTCTCTCCAGCCTCAGTTTATTTATGCTTGACACATTATGTGGTGTTAGAGCAATTTAAAGCATGTCGTGCCTTTTGGATGTGCACATATACTGGGATCATGGTTGTGGGGAATTTAAAAAGTTGTACCGTCACACCGGAGATCAACAAGGTCCCCCCAAGCCTCCTCTTCTCCAGATTAAACAGCCCCAGCTCTCAGCCACTCCTTGTAACACTCGTGCTCCTTCCACAGCTCCGTTGCCCTTCTCTGGACATGCACCAGCACCTCAGTGTTTTTCTTGTAGTGAAGGGCCCAAAACTGGACACAGAATGAGATGTGGCCTCACCAGTGCTGAGTACAGGGGCACAATCACTGCTCTTGTCCTACTGACCACACTATTGCTGATAAAGGCCAAGATACCATTGCCATTCTTGGCCACCTGGACACACTGTTGGCTCATATCCAGCCAGCTGTCAGCCAGCACCCTGAAGTCACTTCCTGCTGAACAGCCCTCGAGCCACTCTTCCCCCAGCCTGTAGCACTGCCTGGGGGTTGTTGTGATCCAAGTGCAGGACCCTGAACTTCTCCTTATTGAATGTCATGCAGTTGTCCTCAGCCCATCAATCCAGACCACCAAAGACCTCCCTGCAGAGCTTTCCTATCCCCCAGGAGTTTAACACTCCCACCTAACTTGGTGTTGTCTATGAAGTGACTGAGGGCGCACTCAATCCCCTTGGCCAAATCATCAATATAGATATTAAACAGGATGGACCCCAACACTGAGCCCTGGGGAATCCCAATAGTGACCAGCCGCCAACTTCATCACCAGTCTGTGGGCCTGGCCAGTTTTTCACCCAGCAAGGTGTCATGGGTTGAAGTATTCTGTTACCATCTTTGTGAGCTGTTGGAACCAGGTGGAGCAGTGTTTTCCCTGCCTTCTCCCTCTGTACTATCTCCTGTTAATGGGCCATCAGTGCCTCACCCCATGACTCAGAAATAACTCCCCCTTGGACTATCTCCTGTTAATGGCCCATCAGTGCCTTATCACAGGACTCACCATCCCATTGGGAGATGCTCCGCCCAGAGGGAGGAGCCAACTATCCCATCCTGGATATAAACTGAGATTCTGAACACCACAGGAGGGCTGTGAACACCACCCAGAAGACAAGACCTACTGCTGGACTTTCAGACCCTTCTTTCTACAGGATCACTGCTTCAACTGAACCGCTTTCGCTTGGACTGCCACCACCATAGAGTGTCAGGTTGTATTCTGACTTTTGTCAGTATCCTTGTACTACTGCATTTATTTATTTCTTTTAATTTTCTCCTATTAAAATTATAATTCTGACTTGCGATCTCCCACTGGTTTGATTTCAAACTAGTACACAAGGGTTACACCCATCCAAGCTATGAGCAACCAGTTTCTCCAGGAGAATGCTGTGGGAGGTGGTGTCAAATGCTTTACCCAAGGCTGGAGAGGCATCATCTGTTGCGGGGGCCCAGCCCACCTCAGGGCTGTGGCGGTCAGGTGCCCATCAGGCACTTGCCATCCAGTGAGTGGATTTCCCCGCCCAGGACAGTGAGTCCGCCACTGGGTGGCGCCCTAGTCCTAACCGCCTAACGGCCTCCCCCCGGGCTAGAAAGTTCTCTGCTCCTCAACCCCTGATTGGCTCCCAGTTGTAACTCCCGCCTCCCTGCTCTCCCCATTGGTTGTTGTTACATGGTACCCTCCTCTTTGCCTGTACCCCATTGGTTCTTCCCTTTGTACCGCCCCCATATAAAAACCCCTGCAAACCGCGGTTCGTGGCCGTTGGTCCCTGGACCCTCCACGGAATAAAACCTCTTGGAACCCACACCAGAGGCCCCTCCTGCTTCTTTGCCTGCGGGCGGTATGGGCTAGCACATTGAGCCTCCTGAGCGTGCTCCCTTCCACAAGGAGCCAGCACAGTGCAACCAGCTTGCGCCTATTCCCCGCTGGAGACGATTCCTGGACAGGGACGTCTGCAGGAAGGATGCTGCGTCCCCTCTGCACAAGGGCACGACAGGGCAAACAGCATCAATCATCCACAGTCTTTCCTTCATCTGCTAAGTGGGTCTGCCATCATAGAGGGAGATCAGGTTGGTCAACAGGCCGCACCTTTTGTAAACCAGTGTTGATTGGGCTTGGTTCCCTGGTTGTCCTGCATGTGCTGTGTGATGGCACTCATGATGATCTGCTCCATGACCTTCCTTGGTACGGAGACCAGGCTGGCAGGCCTGTAGTTCCCCAGATCACCCTTCTGACCCCTCCTACAGATGGACACTATATTTGCTAATTCCCAGTCACCTGGTACTTCTCCTTTTAACCAGGACTACTGGTAAATGATTTAAAATGGTGTGGCAAGCTTTTTTGCCATTTCTCTCATTACTCTTGTATCCTATCTGGACCCATACACTTGTGGGTGTCTAATCGGCAGAACAGATCACTAATCCTTTCTTCCTGGATTATGTGGTTTACACTCCCCACCATTAACTTCCAGCTCTGGGAGCTGGGTAACCTGAGAACAACTAGTTTTGGTACTAAAGACTGAGGCAAAGAAGGCATTAAGTACCTCAGCTTTTTCCTTATCCCCAGATGTTATGCTACCCTCGGCATCCAGCAAAGGATGGAGCCACTCCTTAGCCGTCCTTTTGTTGCCAATGTATTTATAGAAGCTTTTTTTTTTGTTTCTTTAACCACAGTGGCTAAATTAAGTTCCAATTTTATCCAAGGGTCTGTTGCTGAAATAGGAGCTGAAATGTTTTGAGAAAGTCTCCAGTGTTTTAAAGAATACAGATGTAAACTAGAATTTATTTCCTTCTACTCAGAAGACAATTTATCTTTGTGACAGTGAAATATTTTCCAAGATGTGAAGGGAGGTGTAAATCTGCACATTCTTAATAAACACATTTATGTTTATTAATTTATATGGCTTGCCTGAAAACACCCTTCACAGTCAGTCTCACATGAGTAATTAGATACACCCTCAACCTGAGTCCTTCAGCACAGGGGAAATATAGAAAATCAAGACTGAATCCTTAACAGGACCCACCTATCTCACCTCTATTCTAAGTATTTCTGAAATAATCACTATTTAGAAGCATAAATCACTTGAGAAAACTCAACATCATGTCCATTTGAAGAGTCATGGAGTTCTATAAATGCGACAGCTTCACTAGTAGATGTGGTTCATATATGCAGAAAGATCCTGTGCATAGTATGGTACACCACACACAGACTACATTCACGAGTTGATACATGGATAATATTGCCTAATCTCTTCCGTTGCTTTCACCAGGGAACCTGCATAAGATGTGGTGAATTCAGGTGCAAATGACTGGTTGGCGAAAACCTGAAAATACATTTTTTAATACAGAGCACCCACAAGTACAGATCCACTCTTGTGAAACCCCAGCGGGAGTACAGCATCCAGCTCCAGAGTCAGACAGGAAAGACATGGACACATTGGAGAAGATCCAGAGGAGGGCCACAGAAACAATCAGAGAGCTAGAATATGTTTCCTATGAGGACAGGCTGAGAGAGCTGGGGCTGTTCAGACTGGAGAAGAGAAACCTCTGGGGAGACCTTATAGCAGCCTTTCCATACTTAAAGCGCCCTTACAAGAAAGATGGGGACAAACTTTTTAGTAGAGTCTGTAGCTATAAGACAATGCATAATGATTTTAAACTAAAAGAGGGTATATTAAAACTAGATGTAAGGAAGAAGTTTCTTACACTGAGGGTAGTAAAGCACTGGAATGGATTGCTCAGAGAGGTGGTGGATGCCCCATCCCTGGAAACATTCAAGGTCAGATTGGAAGGTGCTCTGAGGAGCCAGACCTAGTTGAAGATGTCCCTGCTCATTGTAGGGGGATTGGTCTAGATGACCATTAAAGGTCCCTTCCAACCCAAACTATTGTATGATTCTATAATTCTATAATCCCTTGATTCTGTCCAGACCATGTATCACGAAAGCCACCCATCACTTGAAGGAGGATAAAAGCTTTCTGGAATCATTAAAAACAGCATCCTTCAAGCAAGGCATCTGGGCAATGATTGCTAACAACCTGTCACTCAATCAATTCTCCTTGGAAGCCTGTCTGTCAGTGTATTCCTGGCAGTTTCAGTGAGTGGTCAGTTACTGTGAACAGTTCCCCTTCTGTTCTAAGAGATCAACAGGGACTTGGTCTCAATCTGCTTGGGGTACCTAAAGGAAAAGATACGTTTCTTTCATATGCAAAAGCAGAAGTATTTGCAGGATGAAGTCACAGAACTACAAAAATAAATGTTGTTTTCAAACATTTTTGACAGGTCAGCGTTTAACTTCTAATCAGCCAAGCAGCTTTCCCACTTAAGACATACGTAAATATGAGAAATGATGGTCACAGGAAATATTATAGCTAGGTAGAAAGGGCTAGCAAATGACAATGTATGATGCCATATGATCTGTATTTCTACTGCATTATTTTATTTTCACTTTAAAGTTGGTATTGAAGGCTGTTTCTTCCTTAAGAAACCTCTGTGCTCATCTATACTAGTACAGATTTTTACTAGCCTTTCCCTACTTCTTTAAGCTTCTGAGGAGTTTATGAATTGATTTAATATTTAATTTTGTCAACAAAATTGGAAAAGATGAAAGGGATGATTACAAACGTGATGAAAAAGACAATGCATACTTCAATGTTTCCAAGAATGACTGAGATCACTCAGATTGATAAGACTTTTTTGCCTGAATAATTTCTGACACATATGGCCTCTGTGGATTTTCTTTATTTCTCTTTTCAGAAGTATTTTTTTGTTAATGAAATGTATTTCATATCTTGATTGCTACCTTTAGCGAAGCAGGAAAAGCAATCACCTAAAGGATGATGGGAAAATTGTCAGTCATTCTTTCCAATGACATCTTGCATTGATGTTTGTCTGGCTAGGGTTTGGAATATTTTGGTAGCTGCTGTATCAGATACAGGAAAAGAAATGCCCTGTTCTTTGATGTTATATGACTGGGAAAGAAGAGAATGTGCCTCTGCATCCCCCAAGAGTTACACAAGTTTCTATGTTTGCTGGCTGTGTTTGACTTGTCTCTGGTAACTCTCCTGTGGATTTTTTGAGTTTTAATATTCTCTTTATTGAAAATAACGTGGATGTCTCCCCCAACTTGACAATATTATCAAGATTGCATAATATATATATGTAAAATATGACAGTTATTGGGTCATTTGTATTACTGTGCTGAGACTGTGCCTTCATCATTGTGGTAGCTCCAAAGAGCTTCATTTATAGGATCTCACTGTGACAAGTTTTGTGCAGAAAAAGAGGAAGAAAGCTGTATAGAAAACACATCTTTACAAGGCCACACCACAGGCACAGAGCCTTTAAATTCTGAAGATCGGGAGTGGTACTGACTTGCCTTCCCTAATGCCTGCAAGTCCCTTTTCATGTTGGTTGTCCATGGCACTTACACCATCTATGCACTTACAGCATTCCTGTGACAGGAAGCACAGATGTTATGGAAAAAATCAGCAGTTACCCATATATAAATGAGACAGTGCAGAAATACCAAAAATAGAGATGTTTTATATTACAGCTCCAAGTCCTGTGCCAGTAAGCTATAATCAGGCAATTAAAGAAAAAATAGTTTGCCACTAAGTGTTAAATACTAATTCAAAATCTCATCCTCTAGATCACAGCAAGAACTATAAAAGAGTTGTGAAATGAAGAGGAGAAAAATAAGAGGCCATGAACATGTCATAGAAGTCATTCTCCATGGCCTCATCTCCCCTGACAGAAATGTGTATTGCAATCTGTCAACCAGGCAGTGACCATTTTTTTTAAACATCCTCCCAGGCTGCATATATCTGTAGTCTGTGCACAAGTGCTGGTCACACAGAGCTGGGAGTGATGTGCTTGGAGGACAGAATCACACTGCCCTTGTTAGGACACTTCAAGATTACACAATTTCTCTTCTCTCATTCTAGCTTGCATTTTAACACCCCTGTTTAAAAAGTAACCTATTCCATGATTTTATATTATCTGGCTTCAGTTCAGACTAGAATACAGAATTAAAGACATTGAAAATAATGACAATTTTTAGTCTGGCAGCTGAACCACAAAATAAGGAACCACATATAGCTCAAAATTGGTCCAAATCAGAAAATCAGTGTATTTTTCAGTGTTTAAAAAAAATAATGGCCATAGAAGTTGTTTAATAGTAGCCAAAGTTCTTTATTTTCCATTTTTAAAATACTCAAGCCTCCTTGAGTTATATTTGAAAAGCTGAAGTTCAGCTTGGACCACAGATACTGTTTTGAAACAAAAAGTTTCAGCTTGAAAATAACAAAATAAAATGTTTTGCCTTTTGCAAATTCCTGTCTTCCCTTTTCTATCCCTTGGTGAATTTAAGAAGTTGTTTTGATTCTTGAGAAATGTGACTGTATGGGTGGATTTACAATTTGCATTTTTTTTTAAGCTGTTACCTGTCTGGGACTGGTTCCTGTAACAGTTCAGTTGAAACGTATTAATTCATGCATTCCATCTCCTTTCTTCTCACTGATTCCTTTCACTTTTTGGAACTGGAATAGTCTGAATTCTTATATCTAGGTACCCTTAGACATTGAAGAACCTTGAAGTTTGGCATCCCTCACTGTAGTTGCCCGACCTCTTAATCCAAGATCTGAGAAGACTCAAGCTTTTGGAAAGTTGTGGTGCAAACTTCTTAACTTCACAGCTCAATGAGTATTGCCTCTTCATCCTTTAAGCTTAATCAGAATTTGGTTGAAATGTGCTTTACATTCCTTTCTTGCAAGTACACTTTGGGTATATGTTGATTACTTTCCCTCCTGTCTAAAACATGCCTCTTTTTCTCTCCCTTGTGTGACTCATTGCTTGTTTTGCAATGCTTCACCATAGAAATATGCACTCTGTAGTAAGTTTGATGTGATTAATATCCTCTAAGACTGACCCATATTTAATGCCAATGTAAAACTGACACGGAAATGTCATAAACAGACACGGCATTAGATTTTTTTTCTCTTTCTCTGGCTAACCTTGTTCCCAGCTATATTTTTTATTAAAGTGGGGGTTTTCATATAGGAACAGACTTAAGGAGCAAAGGCAGAGAAAGAAGAAAAGAGGTTATTCAATGTGTAAGAGACCTCTTCTCTCCTTCCCACATTATTACTATTAACAGAGTCTTCAGTGTCTACAAATGCATCTGTTTGCACATGAAAAAACCATGACAAGCATTAGTTCAATAGTGCTCTTGCTAATTAGTGTGAACACTTACTCATGCAAATCAAAATAACTATCAGTTTGTGCACGCAATTACTTGATTTATGCATGCAAATGTCCAGCTGAGACCAGATCTTAACCTATTGTAAACTGGAATATCTCCACAGGCTTCAGTCAAACTACGCTGGTTTATATTTGCTACAGAATTATTCCATGGTATTTTTTTCATCTGATTTTCATTCTTGTGGAATTATAGATGCAGTTATAGACTTTCTTTAGAAAGTTGACTTTTTCCACTCTTAGTAAAAACAATGTCTGACTCTAATGATGGCCTGGATTTTGCACTGTCTACAAGTTCTATGTGCTGAAGCTCCTCTTTCTCCTTATGAGCTCAGAATACGCCCTTATGACCTGCAGTCTGATTCCAAGGCTGGAGTGGAGTGAAGGTAACTGCAAAATTAAGATCTGGAAAAGGTTTAATTTTTCAAATGTTTGTCCAGCTTAAACTCCACTTTAACAGTGAGCAGGCTATTTTAATGTAGGTGTTGATTCCAACTGAGACTATTTCCGGTGTGTCACTATGGGCCATGTTGCACTTGATTAGGGAATGTTGTGGTCCAAATGACATCAACACGGTCTGAAAAATATGCTTTTAAGGTTTTCTGGGTTTTTTGCTTTCTAGAGTTTTAAAAAAGGAGTTTCAAAATCATTACTAAAAGCTTTGCAGTGGATATATTGCAGAGCTCGTAAAATATGAAATGTCATTTTTCTTGATATGAGGTAAGATTTGTCTGACCCTAAGGAATACAGAGATGCCCCATTGGCTCTGCTGGGTGGAGAAACAGGCCTTTTAAATAAAAGTTGGTTGTAAAATGACCAGAATATGATATAAGCTCTTATTTGAGTATCAGCTGTAGTTAATAATTTGGTTATGGCAAATACTGCTGGGCAGTAGATGCACAGGAATTCTTCTCCATCTTCAACCATTCACCATTTGAGGTGTGCAGCCTACATTGCTGCCTTGGCCACATTTGTAAGCACAGTTATTCCCACCCAGGGACATGCACACCACTGGTGTACCAGGAACACCTTGGAAATGGTTTTCAGTAAAGTGCCCCTGAAATAACCTGCTCAGCCTAGCACTGAGATGGCCAGAAATGAGCTCACAGAATAATCATGAGTGCTGGGATACAAGATAGGGAGATACAGAGCTAATTCTGGACAAAAATGATTACTTTCAGCCAGATTTGCTTGTTTGATCTTAGCTAATAGACTTGGCAGAAGTAAGGCTGCAAGGAGCAGCATGGAAAGCAGGCAGTGACAAGAGCCTCAGAGAGACGTGAAGAACAAAGTCCAGGACACACAGACAGAAATGTGTGGAAACAGCTTCTATTTTCTCAAGCAAGGCCCAGGTTCAAAGAGACTTGGGGCTGTGATATTCAGAAATCGTGAAAAAAATGGGAATCTATGCATGTTGCGGTGAGCTCTTTTCAGTAGCAACATGCAGACAAGACCTGAGGAATAATCAACTTGACCTTCTAAAAGATCTGATGGGGAGGCAATTTTAGCATCCAGAGGTGACTAAATATATCTTTCTGCTCCCTGGCAAATGAAACTGCTATTTTGTCCATGAGCTCTGCTTCTTAAAATTACTACTTGATTTACAGCTGTTAAGTCATTTTAAGGACCTGATTAATCACTTGCTCTCGGCAGGCAGAATTACAGCTGCTGAAAATAAGAAACAATGTCTTGTGTCTTAATCAGCAAAATGGGGATGGTGGCCAAACAGTGGAGATTTTTGCAAACTTTCTGTGCACATACGTGTTTAATGTGTGTTGGGGATAAACATACAAACACTTACTGCAACATATTTGGTTAGTTGAGCCAATTATTAAAAGGAAGATGAACTCCATTCTCTGCATGAACTGCATTTTAGTGCCATAATTTGCGAAGGAAACTGTGTGAGAAGACAATGTTTAGTTGCAGGTGTACCTAGCAAAAGTCTCCTCTGAGACTGACAGGTACACCAAAAGATAGGTAACTAGCAAATGCTTCAAGTATCTTCTTTTTACTATAGAAATTTATACAATAAAATTGAACTGGACAAGGGTATAATGTGAATAGAACTATTTCCTATTGCTTTCTGTAATAAAATAAAGAAGTTTTGTTTTCATTAGTGTGCTTGACAACAACCTACTTAAGTAAGACTTTGAATTCTATACACCTGAGCAGTATTGTTAGAATTTCTCCCACTTTGCTATAATGAAATCCTTCCAAGAAAACAACCGGGTACGTACTATATTGCCCCTTTACACCTGCAGGCACTCTGCTGTTTTTGCATACCCTATATAGGTTATTGTAGTAGCCTTTAAAAACAGACTACTAAAGGTAAATTCTAGAGACTGGATAGAGACAGTTTCATAGTCAAACACTTCCTCACCTCTTATGTCATGATGCTTCAGCTGTGAAATCTGAATCTATTCCAATTTAAACAAGAAATCTAGAAACTGCTTCTTCTAGACCTTATTCTATTAAACCTAAGAATTATCTGCAAGACTTAAGTGATTAGCAAAGTATCACTAATGTAGTAGAAAAGGCATTAGGTTCATTCTGAGTCCTCTAATTATAATTTTTTATGTACAAAACCTAAAAAGACAAGCAAAAAATAATTCTGATTTAATAACTCACTGAAGAGTGCTGTAGTTCACGAATTTTATATAATTCTCAGTCGCAGTCTTGACAGTGGAATAGAGAAACGAAGAAAATACTATATGAGTGATAATTTCCAGACTGAGAATGAACACTCAGTATAAAATTTTCCAGAGCAGTTGTGTTGCAAACTCTGTAAAAGACATTGGGTTCTACTGTGCATTTTGAAAGAATATCATCAGTGTGACAACATGGACTTCATTAGCTGCAAGTTCAACTGCGGAAATAAATTTGTGTTGAAGACACAGTCTAACCTCACTATAACAAATCACCACTGAGCTCGGATAAATATTTATGATTTCAAACTGTTCAGGGTAATAGGCTTTGGCTGTTTGCTGCATTAGAAAAAATGGAGCAACTTGCAACTTGAATTAAAGATTTATACATAGTACTTTTATGGAAATTGTTTCCCTAACATCAATATTTAGATGAAATCTTAAAAAGGAAGACCAAATTAAATGAGAATGGAAATAAAAAGGACATTTCTAGATCTTGTACAACACATACTGGGGAATTTTTTTGTAGCTTTACATTAAGATTAATTTTGCTTTTTTTTCCCCTACAGACTGATCAGTAAAAATAGTTCACTCTTGCTGATAGGAAAATTAAAGCAGGATGTTCTGGTGAAAGTTAGGATACTGATTCTGGAAACAGATTATGTTTACACAGAGTATTTCCATTGGAAAAACAGCAATAGAAACAATGATTATATGTAGCTTTGTTTAAAATATGCAGTCATTATAGTTTTGTTTAGACCTCACAAGAATACTGTGGGTTTATCTACACTGAGTACATGTATTTAAAATACACTTAGATATACATATAGGTACGTATTTCAGTCACATGCGGGAAAATTTTTTATGCATATATTTTCTTGTATTATACTTCTAAGGATTCTTGACTGTGGCTTTGACTGTCCAAACTGAGACTGTCTTACTGCCAGTTTTCAGCTTCTTGCTACTGGATCATCAGTCTTCCTTATTTTATGAGTATCTGAGGAAGGTGGGCATGATGAGCAGTGTGTCCTTCCAGCAAAGAGGGCAACAACACAGGGGATATGATTAGTGAAGGAGTATGGTCATCAGGTGGAGGGAGGCAATTATTCTCCTCTATTCAGAAACTGGGAGCACGTGAGGAGCACTGTGTCAAACCCTGGACTTCCCACTGAAAAAAAAAAAAGACACCGACATACTTGAAGTGAGCCCCACAGAAGGCTACAAAGATAAAGAGGGTTCTGGAACACACGGAATATGAGAAGCTACTGAGATGCTGAGAGAAATGTGTGTTCAGCTTGGAGAAATGTACAGTGGTTGCTGTCCACAACTGGGTAATGGGAAGATACAGAGAAGCTGGAGCCACATTCTCGTCGGGGGTGCATAGAAAAAGCATGATGGGCAAAAGATGCCAACTACAGAAAGGAAACACTGAGTGAATAACAGGAGCACAGTATTCACAGAGGAGTGGCCAAGCAGTAGCTCAGACTGTCCAGAGGGGCTGTGGGTTTGCCAGCCCTAGGGCTGTTCAGGAATGTGTTCAAGAGCCCTAAGTAACCTGACCTTGTTTCACAGTTCTCTCTGCTTTGAGCAAGGGTTGGATCAGATAAAATCACTATTTTTAAAATCACTACAATAGTTTAGCACTGTGGCTGTGAGCGTCTCTGTTGAGAAATACTTCTGTTTGTAATAGGGGACGCTAGAAAAAGGAATGATTTAGCAGTGAAAACACAACTGGAAGTCAGAGACTCCAAGGATCCACTTGCGGGAGTGAATAAAATGAGCAAAAGCATATGTTCCTGAGACATAGCAAAGTGTACTCCTGGAAAAACACATTCTCAAATATAGTGTAAAAGCTCAGTCATTAATTCTTCATGCTTTATAAATAGGAAATGTGCCAGATATGTGCTAGGACTCAATACACCATTAAAAAACTGTATCAAGAACAACTGTTTTGAGTAGT
This sequence comes from Platysteira castanea, assembly GCA_013397175.1. Classification (NCBI taxonomy): domain Eukaryota; kingdom Metazoa; phylum Chordata; class Aves; order Passeriformes; genus Platysteira; species Platysteira castanea. Next base: position 465,104 of record VYXC01000513.1, read on the forward strand.
AGAACCCATTCATTCTTTCCCTGAATGAAGCAGGACCACACGCAGGCCATTTTGGAAATCAGTCGTATCCTTTTTAAGCTGGGGGATTAAAGACAAGGGAAATAATGGCAATAATGTTTGGTAATCAGTCTAAGAAACAACTCTAACTGAATTTCCTTGTGATGTGGGTAATCAAAGACTGTTAAAGGTACTTACCATGTCATTTTGCTGAATTTATTTTTTCAATTAACCTAGGGGAATAAAAGTAATTTCTTTACACCTTCAACAAGTGTGATGCAAAACAGGTGACCAGGCCACTTTCAAACTGTGGCCAGTGCTCACACAGCAGTAAATGATCCTTAATACTTTCATTTTGATATCTTCAGAAATAAGAAATTTAAAAATGTTTTGAAAATACAGTTATTTATACTTTTTAGGATAAACTGCTCTCAGTGTTGTCTTCAGCTGCAGGAGGAATCAAACAGGAGAATCCCAAAGTAGCAGAGAACAAGGGTGAGGACTCAGGTCTGAACCATTCCATAATGCTGCCTCAGGACCACAAATAACAACAGAATCCAACCTTAATAACTGTGCTGTATCAGTGCCACTAATTTTAGAAAAAGGAAACAGTCCTTCTGATCACTACAGAAATAGTCGTTGATGTGTGCTTCTGAAGAAGTGACATCAGTGTGAAAGGGGAAGTGATGTGCAGGAGCTCTGACCAGCTGTCATAAGTTCACAGAACCTTGTTGGTCAGAAGGAATCTCCAGAGGCCATCCAGTCCACCCTGTGCTCAGAGACTGACTGGGGGCTCACTGCTTGAGTCTACACCAGCTCCAAGGATGGAGAGTCCACAGTTACACTGTTCTACAAATATTTATCCTTTTCATGTTAATTGTTTTAGGGTTTGGTGAGATCCCTGGACCTTTTAACCTGTGTAATTCATTACTTTTTGAGGGATTTATTCTTCCTTTTCATCTTCTTATTATGGAGCATGATTTACCATTTGCTTTATTTGGCTTCAAGCTCTTGATGCTTGATCCACCCTTAGGATCTTCTGTGGTCATTAACTCCTCTAGTAACAACCATTCAAACTATTTCAAGGAGGTTAAGACATGAAGAATAGTCAATCAGTCAGAAATGTATTGTGTTGGTCACTGTAGCTCTGAAAATTGCACTAGTTCCTCTTTGTAGTTTCACATAAGTAGTCTGGTGCTCAGTTTTAGATTTATTTAGATTTTAGTATCATCAAATCAACCTCATTTCTAAAAACTACTGCTTATGGGACTTGGTGATCTTAGATGTCTTTTCCAACCTTAACAATTCTATGATCCTATGTAACAATAGAAACATTTCCCATAGTCATTAGGAATCCACACACAAGTCTACAGTACAGAAAAAAGGGCAAATAGGTTTTTAAAAGCCCTAGGAAAACTGTGCTTGTTTTTCTTCAATGGAATTAATTCTGTATGATTTTGAAATGTTCCTGCAAGTATCCATTGATTACAGTGATGTAATAATAACCTAGCACTTCTTCAAATTACAAAGTTTGCAAGCAAACAATAGATTCTTATATTCACTGACAACTTTTAATTCCATTTTCTGGAATTTTGTCAAATTCTTGATGAAATGCTTTTGGTGGCTGCTGCAATTTGCAAATACATTTTTGTCAGTGTCTACAGTTTACCAAAGCTAACATTAAGTCAAGTAGAGCAAGATTTCACCCTTAAAATTTTGCAGTTATTTTCTTTGTGAGTCCTTCTAGTCTTAGCCAGCTTTCTCCCCAACAATTTTAATTCTAGATGGTATGGCTGAAAGACCCTGGCCACAGCATGCTGACAGCAATGGCAGAACCACACCTATCAAATGGCTTACACAGCACTCCTGGACAGGCCCAGATAAGTATTTGTTTTAATGTAATTTTCCAGAATATAGCTTTTAAACTGTGCTTTAGTAACCTCTGGATAATCCAGTCCGACTGCTTTTATTGTCCATTTTAACTTGGTTTAACTTGGTGTCAAAAAGAAGTGTCTCAAGTTATGATGCTACAAATAGTATGTGAACTGACAATACGCCAGGTCAAGACATTGTCTCTCTCCCCTATCATGTGGTCAGAACTTTTCTGCCTCTCAGAGTTGACAATTACTCAAGCTTCATTAGATGGAGTGGCGGAGAGCCTGCTCATACCTGGCCTCCTTAACCATTTCCAATATTTCCATTTGTACTTTTCATTTTGCTGTTGGAGGTAGATCAGCACAGAAAAAAGGTCCAAACTGTTAATATTTCCACACAAAAAAAGGATGGAATGATTTCTGTGTCCTCTTGATTTTGTTTTCAGTTTGGTTCCTACATACATTTAGGCTCAGAGTTACAGCCTCAGCTACTGCTCTTGCTTTTACAACCCATTCTGAACTGTGGAAACCTTCACTCACGCTTCTAACTGAGACTACAGGCAAAGTTGTTGCCAGGAAATTGCAGAGGAACGATATAAAGAGGTGCAGTCTTATCTGGAGATGAGTTGATTTCGGTGTCTCAGTACCAGTCAGCACTGACAGCAGAGCACCAAGAGGATTCCTGATGATGGCCATGGTGTAGCTGTTAGGGCAGTGTGTCCACATCTGTGTGTGTCACTTTAAGGCACACGCCAGATCATGCCTGAATCATGGGTCATGTTGTATTTTAGAGGTCACTTAAGTCATTCAGAAATAAAGAAACTCACAGCGGTGCAGACAAGAAACCAGCATTTGTAAAATTGCTCAGTAACAAGTGTATCTATGTATGAACATATTTCCAGCTCCTGTATCTAAAATAGGGCTCAGTGGGGATTTAATCCATGATATATCCATCCTGCATATTATGTTTACGCAACTAATAATAGCAATGAAAATCAACGTGCCAGTGAGGTTGCAAGTGAGTAATATGGCTCCTTTTTCTCCCTCAGCTCTGTGTGTGTTCCCATTCCAACCACTGTGCCATCCACAATGCCCGCTGTTACATCCACAGTCTGAGCAGTGGAGAGCCACTGAGCAATGAGAAAAGTGGTTCGACCTCGTGTGGCCTTTAAACAAAACACCAAACTGCAATTCATGTCCCCTGTTGCTTGGTGGTTTGGAGTAATTCCTCTAATTTGTCGTATTGATACTCCTGTTACATCCCATTGATCCCATTTGCTGAATATCCGTATAATCCATGATTCTCTCTCAACTGACTTAACTGACTTAGCCTTCTCCTTTCCCTGGCAGAGTCACCGCCTGTTCTCTTTCAGCTTGCTGTCTGCTCCTGGTTTTCTTGGGGTATGCCTTTTTAAAATGCTGTTGAAAAGCCCAGCCATGATGTACAAAGTTGGGAACATTTCCATAGAGAATGGCTTGCTGTTGTTGAAGGCCACATCTGCTCCCACTGTCTCAGGAATTCTAACAGCATGATACCAGTTAACTGCCATTGGTAGAAGTTGCTCAGCGTTATCTGGATGAAGGCAATCTTAAATAGGCAGCTTTTGGCCTCCTCTGCCACACGAAAAATATAGAGGTTACAATTTGGTAATTTATGGAGGAAAGCTACTCACTTCACATACGCACAAATGTCGAATTTCCAGGAGTAAACAACATACAGGTTAGTACCTGCAGACTGCCTATACAACCAAAGAAGAGAGACCAAGACCTTTTCCAAAATGCACCTGGCTCAGTTTTTTTCCTAATGAGCTGTGGGGAATTAAACACAGTGCAGTTATGCTGTCTGGGGTGTTGTAACCAGTGTTCCTCCTCTCTGAGGGCCATCTCATGGTGCCCACCCAGCCCCCAGCTAGATGACCCAGGTGGAAATCATTGCTGCAGTGGTGATGAGGTGGAAAAAATGAGAATATTGTCACAGAAGAACAGTAGGCAGCTTTTTGCCCTGAATGGGAAATAATCCTTGTCCTTGTTACAAACCCGTCATGGAAAATGATAACTGTCGCTTGTGTCTTCTCTCTGAATTTAAATTAAATGCATGATTGGAGAAAAAAGAAATGAGGGATATATCAATGACAAAGCACTTACTTTTCCTAGTCCAGTGTGAGCTAGCAATGTCTCGCCAGTGTCTAGGGCAGATGTAGTGTTACCTAGTAAGAGAATTTTGGGATTGCACTCTAAAGCTCAGTCAATAGCCATTTCTGATTTCTGACCCCTGATTTCTGCAGATTTCTTCTTTCAACCAAAATGCTAGCACATTTCGAAAAGAAGGGTGTAAGATCTATCACTTTTTGCACCGTGAACAGACAATGTTTAATAGGACCTAAATGAACATTAAGATAAATGTCAACATCCCTTTTGATTCTGTAAAGTTCAAGCTGAAAAGAAATGGGATCTAAAAGTAAGGTTTTCTTGTTACGTGACATTTTCTCCTAGAAACTGAGTATCCCTGAAAATCCACCCTAATTCAGGGTGTTTTCCCACTGACAAAACTCCCCATGTGTGAGCAGGTTCCCTGGCAACAGCAGCAACATTTATGAGCTTTAAGTCACTTGAGTGCAGCACCTTGCTGGGCTTTCAGAAACAGATTTTGAGAGCTGCATTTTCTATTTTCGACACAAGGTGGCTGCAGAAAATCAGTTTTTGCTTTAAATTCATTCACACACACCCCCCCTACCTCCCCGTGTTTTACTGAATTTGCAGGGAGGCAGATGTGACCCACTTGGGAGTGGCATATAAGCCCCTTTCCCCTTCTGATGTCGCTCCAACATTTCTACTGCATTTACATTCACTCAGGCACTCTGTAGATTGGGACTTTGTTCTTATTATCTGGCTGATCCTAATTTCTCTATTCCCAGTGTGCATCTAAACCCCTCGGTTTTTCTTTCATTGAGTTTAGAGAAAAGTTAAATTTTAGAGATAAACTGGCTTGTAGACAAGCACACAAAAGTCCACTACACACGTGACAAAACCCCCAGCTCCTATTCAATACTGAACTTTGTGTAATTCATTTCCAAGGGTGAAAGAGCTCTGAATATCATAACAGAGGATCTATTATGTTACCATAAACATATTCTTCTCTTTTTTTGGTTACAACTTGTTCATACATTGCATTTTCTCTGCCATGTCTTACACTTGTTCTAATAGTCATCCAAAAATGATGGCTGCCTAGCTGACCATGCCTATGAGTTCTCAGAAACTTCTTACGTTAAATGATTTCTAGGTCATGTTCCTGCAGGATCATCTACAGAAAACATCACACTCTCTATCAAAGTACAAGATTCCATTTTATGGCCTTCACCTCTGGATCAGACTGATAGATATGATAGGGCAATCTGATACCAGATTAACAAGTCATTAGATAATGTCTGCTTTAAGTGGGTGTTCAAATATGCCTGCAGGTAGTTAGACATCAAACTTCTGGATGGATGGCTAAAGCCAGGTAAAATAATGCCCACATGAATCGTAAAAATGATTAAGTTTAAACTAAGAATACTTTATAGGCTGAAATGTTAGAGACTGGTAAATAGGTTGCTGTCAAGATTACTCATTCCCTGTGGAGAAAAAGTGATTATCACAAAAAGACAACAAGATGGTAATTCTTAAATATTTATTATCTTAATAGAAGTAGCTATTATTACAGCAAGTTTCACATTGGCTACATTGTAAACATCACTATTTCATCTATAATCTTGCATCAACTAGCAAATCAAGCTTCACTTATGTATGTGAACATGATATCTATTTCCAAAAATTGTTTCAAGCTTGTATAGTAGTCTACATTGTACTGGGCGATCCATGTCTCTTGTGTAATTTTCCCTCAGTTCATCTATTTAAAACATCCAGGAGAGAAGAGTTTACAAGCCTGAATGTAAGTTCCCAGTTTTGGCATGCACTTCCTTTATTCTTCCCTCAAAGGGGAAGTACTATGATTGAGTCATCTTATACAACAGACATCTTCTACGCCCCTCGTATAAAGACACACATTTCTTCTGTACCAAAGGGCTACAAACATGAGGGATCACACCATATATAGGCAGCACAGCATGAAGTTTCAGAGGGTTTTCCAAAGGCATCTGGAATTGCCCAGGGATGAGCAGAAGCTGTGTAGCAAATAGTAGCTACAGATCATTTCAAGAGAAATATTAGTTCAACTGCAACCAATTTCCTGCCCTTTGCCTTGGGACACTATTTTGCATGACTCTATTTTTAACTTGGGTTATTTCTTTACTGTGTTGTGATAGCTGCAGGCACACTGTCATCAGTTTATCAAAGCAAATGCTAACTTGGAAAAATGGACTTATTCAGAATGTATATAAAGGGAAAATAATACAGTTGCCTTTTATTTTACAAGCAAAAATTATAGCAGAAGACATATTGAAAGAGCTGGTGCAAAATATTATGAAAGTCTTAGGGACTGATAAACAAACATAGAGAGAGATCAGCTTCTCTGGCAGATATACCCTGTTGTGCCATCTGTGCCAGGAAATCCCAATTTAAACCAAAGTCCTCCAGTCAAGATGCTGGCTTTGCAGGTGGTGGACAAGGGGGCACTCACAAAGATTGCTCCTTTGGCCCCCTGAGACTTTACTGCTGACAGTAGTTGAGGGTCCCAGCTGAAGCTGTCCTGTGACAATGTAAGTTTGAGGGCTGAAGGATCCATTGAAATCAACCTCTTGAGACCTTTTGCACCTCCAGATCTTACCATTTTCTTACCTCTGTGTTTTACTTCTAGAAAAAAATAAAACCACATCACCACTCTACAGCATTGATTCATGGAGTGTGTTTATCCACGCTGTTCTAGGAGGCCAAGTGATGCCACCAGCTGACATATGTGTGAGCTGAAAAGAACTTTCAGAGGTGTGATGAGGGTACAGTATAAAAAATGACAAGTATTGCAGAGTAAGAAAAACTGGTACAACCCTTTGCTTTCAATTCTACTGCAGGGAAGTGGGCATGGGATGAAATCTCTGAGATAGAGATTAAAAAGTGGTTGAAGATGCTTTAAAAAATACATGACTATAACTTATCCATGAGTTTCACCATTTAAGTACTGCAGATCCATACCAAGACAGAGAAGACTGTAGTCTTGAAAAAGATTTCTTGAATTAATTTTAGGATGATTGGCAACACAAAGTTGGCAATATATAGGATATGTTTTTAAAACTGAAAGACAGATGGAGTCCTTTTCCAAGCATCATAGCCCATTCCTCCATTGAGTTCACCTGTCATCAGGATCATAAATATGCTAACTGAAACAGTTTATTATGAATTTGTATTCAGGTGGATCGAATATCCAATGAAGTCAATTGGGCTATAGAGCTCAGGGACTGAATTTGAAAGGTTGCTCTATTTAGAAGAAGCAAAAACTACCAAGAATTAAAATGCCTTAGGGCAAATACTTATCACAAAAAAAGACTATATGTGAATGAAGAACCTGGGAAAAGGGAAAAATATCTTTATCACTAAATGTAGGTGTGTTTTAGATGTCAGGATCATAAGGATGAATTTAGAATAATGTCAAATCAAGCAAACTGGGACGCTGCAAAAAATGAACCCAAAAATCAGGTAGCTCTCAAGACACAGAGATAGAAAATGAAAGAAGCAGCAAGGCCATTGTGTATAACTGCCTCCACCATGACTGCATAATGCAGGCATTTGGTAACTACAAAGTTATTACCTTGTCTCAGCTTCCAGGATGCTGATGGTGTAATGTATGTGGGAAAGGCAGAACCACAAAGGGGTCAGACGGCATGGAATTGGAAATGACCACGGTCAGGGAGCTCATGGGCTCAGCTTGGATAATCTCTGTTCCGGAAAGGAAATGACATCTGTGATTCTGCCCAGAGGCAGCCAGTTTGGGACATTCTGGGTACATCAGAGGTACATCGCATGCTTTACTTGGCAGACAACAGATATTACAAATTTTTTTGGATGTGAAGAAATTGATTAGAAATGACCGAGTCATAGTCTAAGCTTGTGTGAATAGTTTAGGCAATTCTAAATTTATTTTATTGAATAAATAGCATGTGTAAGATGAATCAGGGGAAAGTGTAATTTGTATTCAAATTCATGATCAGTAATTTAATTTAATGTGCTCTTCCCACATCAGGATAAATTGAATTTTAAATCATCAGGTTAAACAAAGGGAACTTTCAATATGTAGCAGGATTTGTTTAAAGTTTCTGGTGCAAATTTCCTGTGTTAGCCCAACACAGGATAGGACCTGTAAGTCTAGAAAAAATAATTTTTACTGGTGTAATACAAGGACTGGCCACTCCCACCAACATATCCCAGTCATGAGACATCGCAAAATGAAATCTGTAACTCCTTTAAATTCAGGTAGTGAGTTACAGTATATGAAGTTCTTGTTTAAGGCTAGTGATTCATGCCGCTACTCTTGGATATTAAAAAAAATGCTCAGACCAGAAATTATTATTTCATTGGTGCCTTTAGCTGCTATTAGAGCACCTCTAGGACTGCTAATTTATAAATTACACATGTGTAAATACAACATCATGAATGACGTAACTCACATGAGGTGGAGAGAATCAAAGAGGTATGGTTAGAAATACACTCTTCTGAAAAATGTTTCTATTTGAAGTGGTGGAGTCACCATCCTGAAGTGTTCAAAAAATGTGTGGATGTGGCACTTGAGGACATAGTTTAACGGTGAGCATGGTAGTGGCACTAGATTAACAGTTAGACTTGATGATCTTAAAAGTCTTTTCCAACCTTAATGATTCTATGATTCTATGATAATTCTGTAAATTGCTTTTTTTTTTTTAATTTGAAATGATGAACCTACTTACACACTTTTATGTATTTGCAATTAAAGAAATACTAATACATATTTATAATATACTTTTATCACATGTAGTGTATTAAATGTACTAAATGCATTGTTGCATGTGATATATATTTATGCACCATGTAGGTATTATAAAATTAATATTTTCTTCTGTCTGGAGATATATATATACATGTGTTTCTCCAGAAAGAGTACAGAGATTTGGGTCAGTATATAGTATTCTCTTCATGAATTAATTAAATGCTTGATTTTATATAATATAACTAATATTACTTGTTTGAAATAAGAGCTGTGATCTACTTTTTCATGTTGTGCTTACCAGCTTGCTTCTGACTAATGAGCATTGTTGTCTTTTTGCACTCTTGCTTTAAAATACCAGCAAATTTTATTTGTTTTCTGAACAGATTCCACCAAGATTGTTCCTTTCTTTCCTCAAGATTAATACTCTTGATTCCTAGAGCAATTCTGCCAACTCTCCAATTGATGTGTTGAAAAGGTTTTCTTATTAGTATCTTGTTGGTGTTTCTTGCTGGGACATTTGAACCTGAGCATATAATCAATACTCTGACAAAACATAAGTTCAGTGGGATATCTTCTCAAGTTTAGACAGAAGCTTTTTTATGTTTAAACTTTTTCCTTTTTTTCCCCCCTATGGATTAGTGAATTTACAAGAAAATTCTGATGGAAATAAGCATTCCCATGCTGACAAAAGTGAATACAAAACTCATGACCATGCACCATAAAAATAAACTTCCTATTTTAACAGTAAGTTTGAGATGATGGAGGAAACATGCCTGAGGACAGCATGGAGCTTGGAGCAGGAATATATTTTCTGAAAGAATATAATTATTTTTAAATGATAAGCTTTTTCTCTCCAGAACTGTGAAAGCTGCTGTACTTGGATTAAGGATAGATGTGATACATTTTGGAGAAGATTTGTTATTTAGGACATTTCTCCTGAAATTTTCTTTCATCTCAGCAAGACCCATGAGTGAGCATGGCTAGAGGGGGACCCTGTGTTTCAATCCTATAAAACAACATTCTTTGCAGAACATACTGGAAAAAACGGAGTCAAAAAAATACAAAAGGTTGCATGTCCATCTCACCTTGCAATAATGTCCGTCTTCAAGCAACCAGAGTCCATTCCAGCTCTCCAAATTAATCACACACATTAATACCTGTCAGGATTTCATTTTAGGGACAAAACCTCAGATTAGAACTTCTTTCCATGTCCTAGCTCAAATTAGTAGTGGCAAGGTCATGGGTTCCATCCTGTATGGGCCCTTCACTTAAAAATTGGACTCAGTGATCCTTGTGGGTCCCTTCTAACTCAGAAAATTCTGTGATTCTGTGAGCAGTAGTTTTGACACCCCAGGAAAAGACACCAATTTAAATTTGGAGCAAAGTAGAAAAGCTGTTGGACTATCCTTTTATTCTGTAGGTTTTTTTTCTCCTCACACTGGTCTCCACGTTAATATTTCTTTAATATTCATTTCACTGGCTGGTCCCCCTAATCCTCATGCTAGTGACGGGATGCTTTGCTTGATGGCTCCCCAAATAATGCTGTGCTGGAAAGCTTTATCAAAGAATGTGTGTGTAAGAAAGAAGCCAAGGAGGAAACAAGAAGGCTATTTCTGAATCCCAGAAAATTGTCTTTGCTGCCAGATTTTGCTGGTTTTGTTGCAGAAATTTTTAAAAGCCAAGCTCATCTGTGTAATTGATGAAGAAAGTATTGCAATTTAATGAACACTTTATGAAGAAATATAGGTCATTAACAAGGTACCTTGCTGACTCTTGCTTCTTCCCTTTGCTTTATAATGGTGGATCACCTAATCTGTGTGTGTCATTGCAGCTCCTAAAACAGTGACTCAGTCTACAATCAGGATCAAGGGCCTTATGTCTGGATTCACAAATATAAGCAGTTATGAGATCCATAGAAAGCTATGGATAAAAGACTCAGATAAAATTAAAAACGTAATTTTAATATGAAAAAGAAGAAGGGAATGAAGCTTTGTGAAAAACTGCGAATTTGCTCTCCCTTGTTTTTGGCTCTGGCTCTATGGACTCCTTAGCGAGTTGTCACCTAGCAGGATGATTACTCATGGAAAGAGGGAAAAACTTGTCACCCAGGGGGTATTATCATGTCCTGCATGCATAAAACTGTTCACTCAGGACAGCTCTGATGCCACAGAGAGCTCTGACAGCTCAGTGGGAGGTTTATTGCACTGCTGCATAGGAAAGCCACTGTCTTCTTCTAAAGGCAGCATTTGTGTCTGCTTGTGCTCTGTTTTATTAGTCATTAGCAGTAAATGCATCAGTTACTGCTTCTCCTGAGAAAACAGCAATGGAAATCCAGTTTCCTCACTGTGCCTGCCTACTCTGCTTTTGATACAGAAGATCTCACGAAGTTCATGATGTGCAGTCTTAGCTCAGGTTTCTTTACAGACAGCTGGCTTGGATGTGAGAAACCTAAAACTCATTCATACAATGAAACTTGAAAACACTTCATTACCAGAAACAGGTAAAATACAGATTAAAATCTACATTAAAATCAATTTTATGAAAAAGCATCTCTTTTTTCCCCAGATTTTTCTGCTGATACAAGGAAAGCAAACCAATGTTTCTTGGTTAGAGTATACCACCTTTTAAGTTTTCCTTACATCTCTTCAGAGCCACATGGTGGTAAGTAAATTCTTTGAGAATGAGATAATCAGAAAATAATTTCACTGAAAGAAGTCTTAAAAAGCCCTAAGAAACCCGACAGAATAGATTTAAACAGACTTAACAGTACTCCTGAAATACTAAAGCACACTTTATTCCAGGAACTCAGTTTATGCTCTTGCATTGAACTTCGCAGTTCAGATATAGTTAAAAGAAAAAAGAGGAAAGATCATCTGGGTTAATAACAGCTATTAAACCACATACTCAGCTAGAATAATTATTTTAGTGACTCAGTAAGCAGGCAGCTTCAGTTAGAAGCAAACTTCAAAACACTCAAAGCATGCCACCCTAAATCAGAAAAGTTGAGACTACAGTGATAAGAAAGGGAATAAAACCACCTGCTTGTTTTCCACAGCCAGGAAAGGAACAGAATATAAAGTCTCTAATGCCCACATGTTAACTATTACCTTGACTAAATCTCACTTGCTCTCTCAGTGCACAGGCTTATTGACAAATAGATGTAGTACAGGAACTGACTGCAAAATTCCCTGGGACTCTTCCTCACTAAAGTCACTACTGTGGCGCAAATTTTGTTTCTTGAACATATGGGCATGGCAAATCAAGTGATCTAAAAACACCAACCCAGGACTTTCAAAACTCACATGCTAACAAGTGCCTTTTGGGGTGGGGAATTGAGAGGTTGAAGAACACTATAGTATACTGAGGGTGGACTTACACACAGCCTCAAGACTTTACAGCTAAAGAGAGGAAATTATTTCACTAGCAGTCTTGTCTCTAACTTCCTGGCCCTTGGAGAAGCACTGGGTTTCCAAGAGAGAAGAAATTCTTGAAGTGAAGTCTTTCCTCAGAATACAGCATGTCACAAGACAATATTTTCATTACAAATGAATGTTTACAGAAGTGGAAATACCTTTCAAAAAAGACACGCCAAAAAGAGGGGGCCCACTGTGAGTGGGGATTGCAGCGGCATGGACTCTCTGCAGTTCTTATTGCTCAAAGGGAATAGGCCATTCACAGTCCAGACTGAATTTTTCAGTCTAATGGCAAGTTATCCCAGCAGCTCTTTACAGGCCAGCCCTGCCAGCTTGTGGGGCTGTGCCCCGGAGTGGCAGCGTGCTATTGCAACAGCTTGGGGCATGCACTCACGGCACGGTGAACGCGGCTAAAAATATTGCCACGGAGTAAACAAGCAGAGATCAGTACACAGTTTGTGTGCCAATAGATGTCAGTGTTGCATATCTTATGTAGCTTCACAGTTCTGGCAAATGCTAGCACTGCTGGGAAAGACCTGTGTATGTGTCCTGTTTTGATTCATGGACTCTTGTCTATTTTTTTTTTTTTATATCTAAGCCTGTCCATATGACAGAGAGCAAGTTAAGTGGGGCATCTGCTGGCTAGTGCCTCATCAGTTAGACAGTTATAAATAAGTTTTATCTGTCAAATAACAGTAAAAGCAGACTTTTATCACTGAGCTGATTGCCTTTGCAGGCCAGACAATTAGCAATACCATCTGCAATCCAGTTGCTAATCAGACTTCAGAGAGAGAACAGAGGTGAACTGGAGGAGGCGTGGAGCTGCACAGAGAAGCTCACAGCTCCTCTGATGGCTCCATTGGTGCTGATACTCTGCTCATGTGCTGAGTTGTTGTGGGCATATGTAGCTGAGAGCAGGACTTGGCATGTATTTTTGGCAGCCCCTGGATCTGACTCATACTCTAAGAGAAATACCAGAGCAGTCCTCTGCTAAAGCACTGGGAAAAGGTGCCTCTTCCGCACTGGACACATCAGAGGGAGACTCCACTATGCAGGAAGGCGAATTTTTCAGGGGTTTTTGTTCTCTTACCACGGGGTTTGTTTTCCCTAACTTGCCACATCATTCATCCTGGCCAACTCCTTTCCCACTGCAGCCCCCACTCACGCTCGTGCATCTGTGGTTACGTAGCAGGGGAATCACACAGAATGTTACTATAATTAATGTGCCACTGCAGGATCCTGTTCTGCCTGTGCTCTCATTCTTGACTAGTGACTCAGCCCTTTTTTTATTCCCCCTTATGGCAATCAACACACATCAGTGCCTTTACCCCAAATGGAAATGTTTTGATTAAGGACAGCTAGCATACCCCTTGCTTGGTGATGCCAGGTAGAACACAAGCAGTTTTGATATTATCACCGTAGTAGAAAATCCAAAGAAATTTTTTGGCTTCCTGAATTTCCTGCATCTCATTAGACTGTCCGGTGCACATCTGTAACAGCTCACAACCAGGCCTGTCAGCACACTGTTCATTAAAAAGCCAAGGCTGCCAGCTCCTTTTGGCCAAAATCCTTCCCTTTAGCAGTAACACAAACACTGCTCTGTGCACTGTGTACCTTCCCGGGAGCTTGGAGGGAAGGAAAGCAATCTCTTATCTGACTGTTCACTTCTCTGTGGGAGGTCAGCTTGTGCTGGTATGCAATAGCCTCTGGTGTCCTCAAGAGTGGGGAAGAGAAAAATCCCTAAAGATGAGACTCTGACCTGAGGCATTTGCCTTGTAAATTACACAGAAATGCTCAATGGGTGAGAGGTTTTGTTCTCCTGAATTTTTTGTTTGTTTTCATTTTTTCTCCTCCTCCAGTCGTATCATATCTCATGCAACTCACAAGATATATACTTATAAATAAGAAAAGGAAAAAAATATTTGAGAATTTAAGTCAGGACTATTATTTCCAATTCCTCTTTTCTCTGTCCAGATTAAAAAGCCTTTCTGGTAAATTATTAGAATTTAATTCTTGGAGCATATGAGCTACTAAACTTACATCAGAAGCCAGAATTCCTTATATTTAAGCTGTCTTGAAACCTTTCTCATCCCAATAACAAAAGCTGGAGGTGCAGACTGAGTATCATCACCTTGCTCTGTTAGTATTGTTCTTCTTCAGGAATCTCAGATATATCCTTCACTGGGGATCCAGAGAATTTCTTCTGAAGACCTATTTTGGCTAAAAACATTGATTTATGGCAACTTTAAATTATTTTACTATCTGCTGAAGCATTAAAAGGCACTAGGAGTTTTTTGGGTCTGTGTTAAGAAAGGAGGAACATGGTGCTTTATTAATACTAGGAAGTTAGGTGTCAGTTTCTTTTAATAGTAAAAGTGTTAAAATCAGATAATCAAATGAAATCAGGATGCAAACATAGATGACACATTTCCTCCTCCAGACCGAGCAGGCAAGACTTGCTCAGAAGACCCATACAGGGCATTGCCACAGCCCTGGAGCCCAGCGGTCTCCTGTGGGAGAAGGGAGGGGAAGGAGTCTCCCACCTTGGGCAGCACTATGAGAGTTCCCTGGGACGGTGCAGGTGGTGGCTGTGCTGGGCAGGTTCAGAGTGGCACAGACATCCTCATCATGACAAAATCAGGTTTTTTGTGGTGAGAACTGGGAGAGGGACACTGAGGATGGGCAGCCAGCTGTCACAGCCAGAGGCTGGGGTAGCACTGAACAAAGCACAGGGGACCAGAAGCTGAGGCTTCCTGTCACTGTCCTCCCTTTCCTCTTTCACACACCTGCCCATCTCCACCTATTTTCCATAAAACTTTTTTCCCATCCTGCCTGAGGAACATGTTGAATGTAAGTAGGGTGACCATCAGGGTGCGAGGTGTTCTGTGGCTCAGCTTGACAAGAAGGGGTCTGCAAAGTGCACAAGTTCTTCCTGTGGCAAACTTTAGATGCTGTGGCCCCAGCTCAGCCTCCCCAGTTCAAGGGAGGCATTTCAAGCACTTTCCTCCCAGCCCAGGTTATTAAGGCACACCCTTTTCTGCCAATGACACAGGCACACCTAGGGGCAGAGCAGTCTCACTCGGGAGGTGAGACAGCACTTTGCAATGCACTGTAGACCATAATCAGCACATGAATACTTTGATTTTATTCAGTTGATCTGGCTTTCCTCTCCTCAGCCAAACTTCCCCTTTTGTCACAGGAGCCACCTGCCACAGTTGCATCTCCAGTTTATTACAAACAGGACTGTGTGATCAGCTTTGGATGTATCCTTTATATAGGGCTTCAGAGGTTAAGTAAAATTATTCATAGCTAAATATGGAAAATGGTTTTAGCAATGAACAGTTGCTGAAGATGTTGAAGCTCTTCATTTCAACAAATCTAGAACAAAGCAAATAGATATTTTTACCTGTTAAAATTGTTTCTACCCAAGAATTTTACAGCCAGAAACAAACCCTTCAGTTTCTGCTTGAATGAAATATGCAAAACATTTGGCTTAGATTAAAAAATTTTTTAGTGATTGAATTTTTATTCTGGCTTTCCCCAAAACAGTTTGGGGGAGAATGTCTTTGCAATGGTCTTTCAATTGTAATTTACTAGGGAAGAATTTGCTGTGGAAGAATTAATGATGTCAGGTGAGTCAGTTTTAAAAACATTCTGATGCACATCCTGGCACTGATCCCAGTATATCTAGCAAAGTAAATGGTCCCGTAGACATAGCCTGACTCCCTGTAGTCTCCTCAAAGGTTTTTGGCTGATCATCATACTTCTAAACCTGTGACTGCATGGACAGATTGCTTATCTTGCCTATTGCTGGACAGAGAAAATCCTATCTTGTGAATTGAGCAGAATGAGGCTTCTTAGAAAAATAGGACCTTTTAAAATCTGTGCTGCTCATCACCTAGAGAGCAGTCATACTGCGACTGAACTCCTCTGCTCTTTGGTAGTTTACTGTAGCACCATTACTCATGAATTCTGGAGTTTGCCTACTCTTTTCATGTGTTTAAGACGTTATTATTGTGTTTTTTGTGCTTGAAAGTATTCCGACAGGACTGAAGCTCGATGGTGCTAGTAATTTCGAAAACAACTTGGGGAAATTTCTCTCCCTCTCTTGACCTGTTTGCCATTAATTCTGAAGCAAGATAGGACAAGAGAATATGATGAGCTGAAAGAGAGAAGGCCACGTGAAAGATGGATGGCTAGTGTCCTTGTAGAACACAATTTACGCCTCAAGCCTCATGACATATTTCCAGAAAACACCCACATCCTACTATCATTCAATTCAACCTTGAATGGTTGCCAAGGTTCTTGAAAGGTTAAAGTAGTGCAGAGTCCTGAGAAAGATTTGGACACACTTCTTTTTTGTGTATTTACCTATCCATGTACTTCAAGTGCTAAAGATTGGGGTTTTTTCCTGTTTTATTTTTTGTTAGATTGATCTTACTTGGGATACTATTTTCCTTGCCTCATCAGAACAAGGCTGGCACATTTTAGAGGCAGTTGTCCAAATAATAAATATGGTAACAATTATAGTAAAGTCCCATCTGACTCTGACTTGTCATCAAATTAGGGTTACATGCAGTAACTTTATCTCAGTATTGGAAGTTCCCAGACATTTCCAGTTGTAACAGGTTATCAGGACATTTTTATCTTCCTGCCCAGTAAAAGAAACACAGCAGACCACTTCTTGTGTGCCTCTGTTTCCAGAGAGACATTATTTCAAGTAGTGTGGTCTCACTACATAGGGCCTTGCTAGACTTAGTGAAGGATGGAGCTACCATGATACCTTAGTTTCTTTCTTCATGGCAGATTTTGCAACAGAGATATTGTCTAAAACTTGGGGTAATCTGAGAAGAAATGGTGGGGGTGAAGAAAATTCTATCAGATTTTGGGGAAAACAAACAGAACTACTGGTATTAAAAAAGTACATACATAGGTAATGCAGTTGGTAGTTTTTAACAATGCTCTGCTATTTACAAATCACTTATAATCAAAGAACACAACCTTTTATACGCAACATCAAAAAAAAGTCTGTTCTTGTGCTTTTTAAAAATTAAAAACGTGGGAGTGTTTAAAAATATGACTAGTGTTAGCACAAGTCTATTATAAACACCTGTGGATGTTTATGTGAACATGCCACTCCTGGTGGCATTATGATTGAATGTCCTTAACATGAAAGAGGATAAAATGCAGTTTTATATGAACTATGCTCCCTATAAAGATGAAAACAAGCTAAAGAAATCATGGCAAAAGCTGAACTTTAATGACATTTTAAATGTCACCACACAACACAGTTCTTCACTGGTGCTTGGCAATAATGTGTGATGATGACTGTGGTGGGATAAGCCGTGCTGCCGTTGGCTTAACATAGTTTTTAAGGACACTCAGTGAGAGGGTGTTGGCCATGGTGGGTGGCACTTTTAGGTTCCTTTTGTGTTGAGCATTTTCTTGCATTAAGTGGGGTCCCGAGCAACAGAAGGGCACTTCTGTTGCCCTTTTTTCCAAGAATGATGTGCAACTGTAGGACGGATGGGGGAAGAGTGAAATATGAAGCCTTCACAGGAAAACTGTGCTTTCTGGAAGAAAGGAGGCCACTGGCAAAGCAGGGAGATGAGGAATGGTTTAATTTTTCTGTAAGTATTTTCAGAAAAGCTGTTTTAAGCTTCGTAGTTTTCCATTATACTCTCTCTCAGGAAAGCTGGGGGCAGCTGGACAGGCCCACTGCTGCTTTCAGAGCCCGAGCTGTCTGGGTTTTTCAAGTGCAAGTAGCTTAATGGCTTTCTCAGCAGGTATGGCTAAAAGGCCTAGATATAAAACTAACAATGGATATAAAACTAACAATCTACTGAAAAATAGAATAAATATGTGTGAGCCACCGGCATCATGCGGACAAGAGCAGTATGTGAGTCAAGGGAAGGCTTAAGAATCTGACTAAGCTGAAAAGAGAAATTGCATCATCAAAATTTGATGAGAGAGAGATTTTCAGGTGAAAAAGCTAGTTTTGACTCTGCAAAATTGAAGTAAAATGCTGACACCAAACAGAATTTTCCCATGATTAATTTGAATTTTTTCTTGGATTCTTTTCAAACTTCTTATCATGAAGCAATTGATAATGTATATAAGTATACAGTACTACATATTTTATAAATATAGAACTATATAGCCATTTAAGTATACTCTCATATATATATTGAAAAATGTATGCTTTCCTCTTTTCTATAAATGAAGCAAATTAGACATTTTCCTTTCAGAAAAAGCATATTCATAACTCTGTTTATTTGTTAAAAACAATTAGGAAGTGATAGATCCAAAGATTAAATGATGGTGGTGGATGCAGACAAATTTATCAGAATGAATATTCACTATCACACTGTGCATCTAAGTTTATGAGTGTAAAATAATTGCAGTGAGGCACTAAGATATACCCTCCCCACCAGAAAAGAAAAAAAAAAAAAAAAAAGAGAGAGAAAAAGGGAAAAAAAGCATTAAAGCATAACACTGGAAGAGTCCCAAAAGAACTGGCATCAATTCATGGAAAAAGTTGTTCCAGGTCTCAAAGTATGTATGAAATAAGAAATTGAAGAAAATAGTGTAAGCTTGTATTGGGAATCCTATTTATTCCAACTAAAACTACTGTGCTGAATACTGAAAAGTAAATCACATTACACATATCTCTTCATATTGCTCTAGAATAACTGAAGTGACCCATTATAATTTTGCTTCCATATTCGGTGTTGCTGATATACACTTCATTTGTGGTAAATAAAACATATATAGGGGGTTTATAACCAAACCTATTAGTGCCATATAAAGTGATAGTTGTTTGGTTGAGTTTGCTTTGAAGAAATACACACACTGTGTTGTCAGGGATATGTTCATATGGGTAACAGATGTGAAAATGGGAACTCCACTTATCATTTTTAGTGTGATTCCATAAAAGACAAGCATTATATGTGGATGTTAGAGACATCAACTATTTTCATTCCTGGAAATGTTAACTCCTCGTTTAAAAATTTCCTCATGCCATCCAAGAGGGGAAAAAAATCCAGATTATCCTAATTCAGTTATGATTATAAACTGGTGTGGGTGCTTCTGCAACTTGTATATTTCTTTTCCATTTTTGCAAATTCAGGATAAATATTCCCTGTTTCCCGAATGTTTTTCCTTCACTCCAAAGTTTCTTGCACTGTTAATATCTAGATGAAGAAAATTGACCCTCATTTGCTGCATAAGCCCTTGCTCTTCCTCTAAGCACTCCTTGTCTCCAAGACTGGGCTCCCCACTGCCTATCTGGAGATGCCTGGAGATCCCAGGTAAGACTCTCCAAGAATTATTTGCAGGACTGATAAACTAAGCTAGTGATCTCTTCAAGAAAGATCAAACATTAAGGGTTGAACTCCCTTCACCTGAGGTAAATATAAATGTATACTCTGACTAGAAACTGGTACTCTTCATCTCAATTTATGGTAAGAAATAGGCACTTGCTTGATGTAGTTCACTGTCTGTTCAGGTAGAAATTTGGAAACAGAAGGGTCATGTGCTAGAGCACTTCAAAGGCAATCTGAGTGATTGCTTCAGGCCCAAATGTCTGCAGTTAAGTGGTAAGTGCCCCACAGCAGTGCCTCTTCCCACTTGTCACCCTCTTGGTAGAATAACATGTGCATTCTCCAGGAATGCTGCTCATGGTGGATCAAATACTGAGGGGGTATCCTTTTTTCGCTAGGGTGAACTTGAACAATCATTTCCACAAAAATAGCCATATTAATGTAGCCATTCTTTCAAACTTCAAGGACCATAAAAAAGGGACTATTCCAGTGGTGATGGACTGCAAGGTGGTTTTGCTCTGGACAACATAGGAGAGAGAGGGCAGTAAAAACACCTTCTGTTCATAAGGATTAGAAAGAAATGGGAATGTTACTCCTATGGTGACACTGCGTGTCCCTTTTCCTGGCCCTGCCCTCGGTCAGAGGGAATGTGGTGTTATCTTCAGATGGCATCCTTGCTACTCAGCGGGCAGCAGAAAAGACGCAGCCGGGAAGATGAGGTCGCCAGTTGACCCAATGCGCTTACTCTTCTTGGGAGGCTCGCGCCAGGTAGCCTGGTGTTCAGCAGAGCGTCGCCCAAGGCCAAAGGAAGCGAGGGGGGCCACTGGTATGGTTTCCAGGAAGCGTTACTCCTTGGAAGGTTCAGGGACCAAATGGCAGCAAGAAGGGGTTTACAGCGACCTTTAAAGGGGGGTGGTCACAACTGAGGGTCCAATGGGATACAGGCAAAGGGGTGGATATAACGGGGGTACAACCAATGGAAGAACTGGGGAGGCGGGAGTTATAACAAAGGACCAATGAGCAACCGAATGTCACAGAACTTTCCAGAACAAGGGGAGTTAACAATAGCTAGGGTACCACCCAGTGGGTAGTGGCTCATACTTCAGTCCCGCCCATGGAGCCACCCTCCGATCCGCCCTCAAGGGTGGGGAAATCCACCCAAGGGATGGCCAAAGCCTGATTGGCATTGTGGGGCCACAGCCCAACAGTGGGCTGGGCCACCGCAACGCTATGGAAAGGGCAGTGCAATGAAAGGTATATTGGTCAATTCAAACAAGTCCACAAAATCTATTTGTTGAGCTAACATGACTTTAAAACATCTTTCTGTGAAAGCATTCAGTAAAGATTGGCATCTTCAGGGGAATTACAGGTAGGCTTAGCAAGTTTGCTTTGACGCTTGTGATACTGATGTCACTGAGCAGGCTGTGGATAACTCCAGCGGATGTGTGAGCTTCCCTAGGGGCACAACAAATTATTATTTCCAAATGGAAAGATATGCTTCAGAGAATATTTTCTGAACTTAACTGCTGATGAACCAGGTAGGCAATAAAATGCTAAAATTATATAATTGCTAGGGTTCTAGGTAGATAGGAGCTGCCTGCAGTCTGGATTACAAAGCACAGCACAGAGGCAGATGAAAGCAATCCAGTGTAAATGATTAATTTACTGAATGCAGTGACCAGTTTTCTGCTGTGAAATTTTTGTTAAATTTAGAAATTAATCTTTTATCTTTGCTGTTGTTTTTGTCACTTCCCCTCTCATCTCTGCTTGTGTTTTGCACCAGATCACATGGTGCAGCATCTGTTGTGTGTGCTAGGCAAGGTGCTTGAGGAGGAAAAGCAGTCCAGGCAACTGGAAGAGAACTGTCGTGGCGAGCCACAGCCCTGGAAAATATCAGGGTGGTGGGCAATCTGTGGTGAAGTTTATACATAGGGCAGCTGGGGGGTGATAAAGGATAGCAAGGCAACTGGATTCTTCTACCTTTGCATCTAAAACTACCAGTCATTTACAAGAACTAAAGGATCAGGACTTAACGAAATAAGCCCTTCAAGTGCATTTTGGAAGAAGAAACTACATAGATGCTTCTTGTCACCTTGTTGCCCAGCTGTTTCTCTTCTTTACTACGTTGATGATCTTAGAAACAATGTCTCAGACATGGAGAAGATATGTTTCACAGAAGTCTGGTTTGTTTACATACAGCAGCTGGGATACACCGAAAGAGGTCAAGTAAAGTACAGACTTTCATGCACTGTCTTCTTGTCCCTGTTTAAGGCAAAATTCAGAGGGACATCCGAATTTGAACATCCTCTCTTAGAAGGCAGGTTACAGCCACCCCTCCCCTACCACGTTTGGGAAAGAAATATTCCTCTTAGGAAAGCAAAAAGGGAAAAAACCCATTTATTTAACAAATCCATAGGAAAAGAACAATAATGCTAAATAATAAAACCTCTCACTGTGGAGAGAAACCTGGAAAGATTTTAAAGTTCTTCTATGGATGTGGTCTCCCTCCTCCCCAGAGCTGAAGTTTGGTGTTGGGGGGTGCCCCAAAGGGGCCCCCCCTCCAGGCCAATGTAAGGTCTCCTGTTGAGGTTCTGATGTTCTGGGGTTCTGAAGAGTTCTAGAAGAGAAGAAGAAATCTAAGTCTCAGGGAAACAAAGGAGTTTAACTCTCCATCTCCCTCTTCTGAGAAAAGGAGCCAAGAGTTGGCTGAAAAGCAGGAAGGGTCTTTCCTCTGCTCCTCGCCGCTACAGGAGAATGCAGAGGAGTAGTGACCTTGGAGCACAGAACTGTTTCTTTTGGAGAAAATCTCTATGGCATGGCAAGAGAGACTCCTCTCCCTAAGTGAACTGAAGAAAGACTAGTATAGAGGTGGTAAACTGACTGAAAAAATCCCAAGTTTTGCCTCTTTACATTGTCAGTGGGAAAAAAAAGAAGAGGTGGGGGGAGGAGAAGTATTCTGAAGGTTTATTCTGACTCTTATTATTTCTTCTCTCAGTTCTGTTACTAAAGCTTTCTTTATGTTCTCTAAAGTTTCGGGCCTGCTTTTCTTTCTCCTAATTCTTATCTCACAGAAGGAAAATAAGTAAGTAATGGATATGAACAAAACCACTACACTTTAATTGGTGTTTCTGCCCGGTTTTGAACTGAACCCGCTACACTTGTCCAGTTTATTCACAGTTTGGATATAGTTCTAGAGATTGCCAGACTACATTCCTCTAATATTATCCAAA
Source organism: Platysteira castanea (assembly GCA_013397175.1). Lineage (NCBI taxonomy): Eukaryota > Metazoa > Chordata > Aves > Passeriformes > Platysteira > Platysteira castanea. Next base: position 487,829 of record VYXC01000513.1, read on the forward strand.
TCCACTAACAAACAGAGGAGCTTGGAAATACCTTGGAAAAGCTGCCACTGTATTTCTTGCTTCAGCAAGACACAATCACATCTCCAGACAATATTTATGAATATCTTTGCTCTCCCTGGAATCAGGGGTTGGTTTGCGTTAGAAGGGACATGAAAGATCACCTAGTCCCAGCCTCCCCACCATGGGCAGGTGTGGAGGTGCCCCCTCCCCCCCTCCGGGGGATGGGCCATGGAAGCTGAAGCATGGTTACACAGGGTTTCCAGGCTCCCTGATGTTCTCCTGTTCCTTATTGGTTATAGGTGTTCTCCCCGCCCCGAAAACTGTGGGTGTCCCATGATTCCTGGGTCTTGGGGGCAGAGTTTGTACCTGACCTGGCTGCCATGTAGCTTGTCTGTGTCTCTTCTGGCTGCCATGCGGTCAGAGAAATAAAACATCCATGAATATCTACCAAAAACATCGTTCCTGATTCTTTCTATGGACAAAGCTGTCTTCAGGGAGGGTGCAGGCCATAACTGGACTGCAACAGGCGGGGACACCTCCCACAGACCAGTTTGCTCAAATCCCCATCCATCTTGACCTTGAACACTTCCAGGGGTGGGTCATCCATTCTTCTCTGGGCAGCCAATGTCAGTGCTTTACCACCCCAAAAGTAAAGAATTTCTTCCTAATATCTACTCTTAATCTACTCGTGTTCAGTTTAAAGCCATCACCCCTTGACCTACCGCTGCAAGTCCTTGTAAAAAGTCCCTCTCCATCTTTCTTGTCCATCTCCCTTAGGTAAGCTGCTTGTTTCTCCTTAAAGAAGTTGAGTGCCCTGGGCAGAGTGCCCATGATAGGAGGCAATGGGTGAGCCCTAAGTGGGGGCCAAGCTGGAGCATTGCTATTAACAAAATGCTTCTTCGTGGAAGGGGAGGCACATGCCTCATCCAGAGAAGATATTTAACCCTTGCAATCCAAGCTCCATTGGCAGTAGGTTATCAGCTGTCCTACTGATATCAGTATGTAGGATCTAGCAGAACAGGATAGTTTTTAGCCAGTGTTGCAGTGCAGCCATTTTCCTAGAACAGCCATAGTCCAGCAGAACATTTTCACTTCCAGCCCTCCAGCAATGTCAGGTAAGCAGACCTTAATGATCTCGTATATTTTCTTAACATTTCCCTCACTAATCAGGTGAGACCACTGACCACTAGCTTGTAAACACCTAAGTGGAGAGTCAGGAGTACAATGTGTGCTGATGGCAGCCAGCAGAGGACTGGGCAGGTATTGCCTGCCACATATTGTTTAGTGGAATTTTGCAAACTCTTCAAATTTTATTGAAACTCATAAATAGAATTCAGGTACACATTGAAGTACTGGCATTCTAGCTGACCCTAATAAACTCCAATTGTTCTTTTCTTCCCACTTTTCTAAAAAAAAAAAGGTAGTTACTAAAAGTGCAAGGGTCGAGAACTGCAATATTAATGAAAGTTTTCCTACTTTCCACACAGCCAGCATTATTAAATAACCTCTTTACAAGGGTGTGTACTTTATAGATTTTAGATTAACATAAATTGAAATTTTATAGGATGTAGAGCTAAGTAGACATTTGGTAAAAACCCATGGGATGATAAACGTTCTATTAATTTACGTTTTTGCAAACAGCATTATTCCTGAATAGATGACAGCTATTTCAAACTGAAATAGCACGTCCAGGAATGGGAAACATCCACACCCACTGGGACTGGTACACTCCATTGCTCATACAAACAAGAAGACAAGTAACTCTTTAAGGCCATAAAGATAATTGGGTCCAGTGTCCTCTAGTTCTACTACTTATCCCATTTCTGGGGTTTCAGTCTGCATTCATAATTAACATTTTGACTAGAGTAACAACTGAAAAGCTTTCACCAAACTTCACAGCCATGTAAGATGCTACAATGGAGTCAAATGTTTAAATTCAGTGGTTAAGGAACTGAACAAGACTCTGGGAAGGAGAAAAACTATTTACTTAGCAAACTTAAAACAAGTGTCTGGGCTAAGTGGTTCTTGTCTAGTCATGAATGAGGCCTTTGGTGTTCCTTGACAAGCATGGCCTGACCTGTTACCTTCACATAATTATAAAATAGCATTTTTGGTGGGAGAATCAGTGAAATTCTTCTGCTGTTGGGAGAGGTTAGATACGGTTGATAATAAAGTTAGATGCTTTCTTAATCAAGAGGAATTCTTTTGTCATCAAAGATTTTAAAATGTTTTGTTATTAATACCACACAAATTCAAAGTAAAAGTAAACATCTCTTCTCTAATTTAAAATACCTATTGGCAAGCCAGGATAATGCTGTTTGCAAAATGGTAAATTTGTATAATGGTTTAGGAATGGTACTACCCAATTTAGTACTCCCACTGAGACTCCGAACCATGCTGCTGCTTGCTTCTCCCTTCCACTTTTTCTCCCCCACTGTGGTGGGCTGGAGAGGAGAGCTGGAGGCACAAAAGGTAAAGATTACAGGCTGAGATAGGAACAATTTACTGGAAACAGCAGAGATAAGAAAACAAACAATAAAAGTAGAAATATTAATAATAAAGGTGTACAAAAGAAAGAAAGTGATTCATATGCAAAACGTTCACTGCAGAGGCCGACCCACCCATATCCACATGACCTGAGAGCTTCCTCCTGCTGAAAACTGGAGCCTCCTGGCCGCTCCATCTGTCTCAGAACTGGAGAACACTCCCTCTGCCACACTTCTTTGACCAAAAAGAATCTCTTCTTCCCAGAAGATGTGGTGCCCCAGCCTAGCATTAGGCTGGGGAATTGATTGGGAAAGGTTTCCTCTCTGCAATTTGTGTTATCAATTGTTTTCTCAGTTGAAATAGTTATAAGTTGTATTTTGTACCCCGGTTGCTATGGTTATTTCCCTTTAAGAATTGTACTTCCCCTCTCGGTTGGACACTCCCCTTCCCCCGCCTCCTAGGCGGAGATTCCTTTCCCATCCTTGTCCTCTGGGCGGACAGCCCTTGTCAATCCCCGAAGCCACCCCCTTTTCCCTAGAAACTTCCCTGTCCATCCACCCAGGACACTCCTCTCCCTCTAGAATATTCCCCTTTCCCTGAGATCCCATTGGCCCCTGCCTGGTTGTCCCACCTCTGTTCTTCCCCGATTTGTTGTAGCCCTATCAATCTTTCC